>JARSSU010031366.1:0-42992 GCA_029619165.1 Eurosta solidaginis
TTTACTTAAGAAGCTTTATAATAAAACATGTATGAGGTGCGATGGGTATAAAACCATTTCGTGTTTGCTACCTCAACAAAATCAATTCCCATAAAAATTTCTCATCGATCATAAAAAGAAACGTGTGAGCAGGTACATTAGTGCACGAATAGAAAAATAAGTTTAAAAGAAAAAAGCTTTAAATTATATATCAGCAAGACTAAGCGACGAGTTAAGTTTTCTATTAATAAAGTTTTTTTTTCATTTATTTTGCAGTAAAAAGCCGTTAAGCCACAAATCATGCCGGAAGTGCAACTCTCACCAAAGTTGGCTGCATAACGGAAAATAACGCAAAAAACAACAATTATTTGCAAAAAGTTATGATCATCAAATGCAATGAGGTGCAGCATCTTCATTCTTCATAGTCAATGCACTAAGTATGAGGAAGGTTTTACTTAAGTATTTGAGTAAAGTCAAACCAATTGAAGCCATGAGTGAGCATAGCTCAATGAAAGGATTTTCAAATATTCACATCGTTTAATTTAAAACTGCTACAACTAAGAGGACTTATGGCTATGTGGTGGCAACACGACCAAGTTTTGCGGTGGGTGTAGCATGCCTTGGGTTTTTTCCTTTTGGTTGTGCCAGCTGCAAGCAAATCACTGAACCCATCATCAACTTGTTTGTACGCATAGCAGGTGATCGTCCATTTAGTTTGTTTTTTATACGTTTTCAATCATCATACTCTTGTCGAAGTAAAAGTGAAAATGCGCAAAGCAACTGACCTCTGGCATATGCAATATGAACAAACGATAAAATTACAATAGGCCATTGATGCTGCTAAAAACTGTTAAAAGAGTCGATGAATTTCGTAGATAAAAATCATTTTTATTCGTTTAAGCACAATGTAGAAATGGTAATTGAAATACTGATTAAAATCGAATTCAATGACCTCAAAATCAAGTTATACAAATTTTAAGAATCACAAACGAAGATTGAGTAATAGGAGGTAGCTTAAAAGTCGTTCAATGTGTATAATCCTACAATTTGTCTCATGAGAAATGTGTATTATTCTTTTGAGGACATAATCATCCTTTTATTATCGCATATATTATTTCTAATTGCTGTTTTTATGTACAGGTCCCTTTTTTGCCATTATTTGGAATCCAAATCTATATATAAAGTTTTGGTTTTAAAGATGGGGATTCGTGGTATTAGCGAGTTTTGGGCATTATTAGTAGGTGTGCTTTTGTTTAGCTATATTTTATTAAAATAATTTCTTAAAAATAAACGATTGTGAGCACACAAAGATATCTATGTGTACTCTTGCACTATTGCGGATATTTGATTAGAACTAACACTGCATTACCGGCAGTTGCTAACATTCGCCAGATGGCAGTGTAAGCGCCATTGTTTTTATTGATATATGACTGATTGATACAACAGCTGATTTTTGTTGATATTGATATGAGATTTTTATACTCAGCATGCTTTTGCACACAGAGTATATTAACTTTGATTGGATAACGGTTGGTTGTACAGGTATAAAGGAATTGAGATAGATATAGACATCCATATATCAAAATCATCAGTATCGAAAAAAATTTGATTGAGCCATGTCCGTCCGTCCGTCCGTTAACACGATAACTTGAGTAAATATAGAGATATATTCACCAAATTTGATACACGAGCTTATTTCGACCCAGAATAGATTGGTATTGAAACTGAGCGAAATCGGATGATAACCACGCCCACTTTTTCGATATCGAATTTTTTCCAAAAACCGAAAAAGTGCAATAATTCATTAGCAAAGACAGATAAAGCGATGAAATTTGGTAGGTGAGTTGAGCTTGTGACGCAGAATTGAAAATTAGTAAAATTTTGGACAATGGGCGTGGCACCGCCCACTTTTAAAAGAAGGTAATTTAAAAATTTTGCAAGCTGTAATTTGGCAGTCGTTGAAGATATCATGATGAAATTTGCCAGAAACGTTACTCCTGTTACTATATGTACGCTTAATAAAAATTAGAGAAATCGGAGAAGGACCACGCCCACTTTAAAAAAAAATTTTTTTAAAGTAAAATTTTAACAAAAAATTTAATATCTTTACAATGTATAAGTAAATTATGTCAACATTCAACTCCAGTAATGATATGGTGCAACAAAATACAAAAATAAAAGAAAATTTCAAAATGGGCGTGGCCCCGCCCTCTTTCATTTAATTTGTCTAGGATACTTTTAATGCCATAAGTCGAACAAAAATTTACCAATCCTTTTGGAATTTGGTAGGGGCATAGATTTTATGACGTTAACTGTTTTCTGTGAAAATGGGCGAAATCGGTTGAAGCCACGCCCAGTTTTTATACACGGCCGTCCGTCTGTCCTTCCGCATGGCCCTTAACACGATAACTACAGCAAAAATCGACATATCTTCACTGAACTTAGTTCACGTACTTACCTGAACGCACTTTATCTTGGTATAAAAAATGAACGAAATCCGACTATGACCACGCCCACTTTTTCGATATCGAAAATTTCGAAAAATAAAAAAGCCATAATTCTATACCAAATACGAAAAAAGGGATGAAACATGGTAATTGGATTGTTTTATTGACTCGAAATATAACTTTGGAAAAAACTTTGTAAAATGGTTGTGACACCTACCATATTAAGTAGAAGAAAATGAAAAAGTTCTACAGTGCGAAATAAAAACCCTTGAAATCTTTGCAAGTATTACATATATAAATAAATTAGCGGTATACAACAGATGATGTTCTGGATCACCCTGGTCCACATTTTGGTCGATATCTGGGAAACGCCTTCACATATACAACTACCACCACTCCCTTTTAAAACTCTCATTAATACTTTAATTTGATATCAATATCGTACAAACATATTTTAGAGTCACCCCTGGTCCACCTTTATGGCTATATCTCGAAAAGGCGACCACCTATAGAACGAAGGCCCACTCCCTTTTAAAAATACTCATTAACACTTTTCATTTGATACCCATATCGTACAAACAAAGTCCTATAGTCCGCCCCTTGTTCCACCTTTATTTGCGATATAACCTCGAAAAGGCGTCCACCTATATAAATAAGGCCCACTCCTTTTAAAATCTCATTAAACAACTTTTCATTTGGATACCCTATCTTACAAACAAATTCTAGGGGCACTCCTGTCCACCTTTAGGGATATATCCTCGAAACGGCGTCCACCTATGGAATTAAGGATCACTCCCTTTTGAAATACCTCTTAGTACATTTTTTGATCCTAATGTACAAACAAATTCTAGGGTTACACGGTTTATTTTCCTACATGGCTATTTTCCCTTTTGTTGTCACCATAGCTCTCAATTGAGTATGTAATGTTCGGTTACATCCGAACTTAACCTTCCTTACTTGTTATATATAAAATTTTGGAAAACACAAAAAACCTGATTATTTAGTATATAATACACGGCGGCCACCGTGGTGTGATGGTAGCGTGCTCCGCCTACCACACCTGATGCCCTGGACTCAAACCCCGGCAAAGCAACATCAAAAATTTTAGAAATAAGGTTTTTCAATTAGAAGAAGGGGGTCACTTCTCGGCAGTGTTTGGCAAGCGCTCCGGGTGTATTTCTGCCATGAAAAGCTCTCAGTGAAAACTCATCTGCCTTGCAGATGCCGTTCGGAGTCGGCATAAAATCATGTATGTCCCGTCCGGCCAATTTGTAGGGAAAATCAAGAGGAGCACGACGCAAATTGGAAGAGAAGCTCGGCCTTAGATCTCTTCGGAGGTTATCGCGCCTTACATTTATTTTTTTATTTTAATACACTTAGAATGTTGACATTGGACGTGTGGAATGATATTGAGACTCTTGATGCAGATTTGAAAAACAATTTAAAAATGGGCGTAGCACCGCCCACTTGTGATCAATTTTACAAATATTATTAATGATGAATCAAAAATCGTTAAACCTATCGTAACAAAATTTGGCAGATAATTTGCCTTTACTATAAGGAATGCTTTGAAGAAAAATTAACGAAATCAGTTAAAGACCACGCCCACTTTTATATAAAAGAGGGAGTGGGAGGGTGACATGGCGAGGAAGGTCGAATGTGGTCATAACAAATCGGTCCCGAGATGGTCGCGCTTGGTACGGGAACGTGCCAGATCTGGATCCGGCAAAGGACCATCAACAGCGATAACACTCCCGAAGGCCTTCATGATTGATTGGTTTTCTTCACGCAAAGTTTCATAATTCCAGCCATCTACTTGAGGGATTAATGATGATAAATATTTATATGAACAATCGGTTGTATGGGAGATATTTGCTTTGGTGGTCCAATCCCGTCGATACCGACAAACGATTAAACAAACATACAAATAAACCAACTCACCAACCAAAATTGACACTGATGATGGCACAACGGCGAAACCAGTTTGTCTCGAAACCAAATTTGACAAGGGATAAAGGAAAGTCGTTCGAATATACTTCAAAAAGAAAAGCTTATGTTTAAATAGATAAACAGATCAAACAGGTCATTCCGATCATCTCTTCTTCTTTAAAGATAGTAAGTTCACGGTATCGAACCAAACCTAAATACAAACAAAATTTAGATATAGTCTACCGGGTAATGAGAATAAGACGAAGTTGTTGCTGTCATCCAAGAAAGAGCCGACACATCCGCCCATGTGCCTGAGATCCAGCATTAACAACGAAACAAAGCAGCTTAAAAATCGTAGACTTATTCTCGCCAAGAAATGCTTCTTTATACTGAGTGGGCAATGGAAAATTAAATCTTCTCTCGAAAAAACGCTATACAATTAATTCGTCATATGTGTCCTGATGTATAACTTGGAACCATGGCATTGAGGGAAGGTGAGATGGCTCTTGAAATGTTCGAGAGAACAGTTCTGGGGAAGACTTATGGGTTTGTCCGACGGCGAGCATCGAATGAGGTATAATTATGAGCTCTATTATGCTGATGCAGATATGAAGACAGTGCAGCGTACAAAAGCGCAAAATCTCCACTAGTTAAGACGTATTGTGTGAATGGACGAAAAAAAAGTTCCGGCCGAGAAATTTGTTTCAAACTAAACCACAGTTTGGAAACAGAGCAAGGGAAGTAACTCCAATTAATAGCGGAGGCAGGTGGATGAAGACGCGACCTGCCTTGGTTCTTCCAATCGGCGCTAACTGTTGCATAACAGAGGAAGCTGGCGTGATATGTTACGAAACGGCCATAATCGCTTAGAGCGTTCAGCGAAAATTAATGCTAATGAGATATTAGGCCTTAAAAAGGGTCCAAAGGTATGAATATTTAAAAAAATTGTAAGCGGATCATTTAATGCGACATGTGTGCTAGTAAACGATGAGTCTTAATCAGGTAACGAAACAAGGCCTACTGGACCGTTGTTTAGTCGTAACTTCAAAAAAAAGCACAGTCCCAGTCAAGAATTTCTGTTTTTATACTCAGCTGAGAAGAGCTCACAGAGTATATTAACTTTGTTCGCATAACTGTAATCCGTAACGGCATAAAATAATCGACATAGATATAGACTTATATATATCAAAATTATCTGGATGAAAAAAGAAATTCATTTAGCCATGTCCGTCCCTCCGTCCGTCCATCCGTCCGTCTGTCCGTCTGTAAACACGATAACTTGAGTAAATTTTGAGGTATCTTGATAAAATTTGGTATGTAGATTCCTGGGCGCTCATCTCAGATCGCTATTTAAAATGAACGAAATCGGACTGCAACCACGCCCACTTTTTTGGTATCGAAAATTGCGAAAAAGAGAAAAAACGGGATAATTCGTTATCAAAGACGGATAAAGCGATGAAACTTGGTAGGTGGGTTGAAAATTTTGGCCAATGGGCGTGGCACCGCCCACTTTTAAAATAAGAAAATTGAAAAATTTTGCAAGCTGTAATTTGGCAGTCGTTGAAGATATCATGATGAAATTCGGCAGAAACGTTACTCATATTACTATTTGTGTGCTAAATAAAAATTAGAAAAATCGGAAAAAAAAATTTTTTTTTCAAATTTTAACAAAAATTTGATATCTTTACAATATATAAGTGAATTATGCCAACATTCAACTTCAGTAATGATATGATGCAACAAAATAGAAAAATGAAATAAAAATTTCAAAATGGGCGTGGCTCCGTCCTTTTTCATTTAATTCGTCTAGAATACTTTTAATGCCATAAGTCGAACAAAAATTAACCAATCCTTGTGAAATTTGGCAGGAGCATAGATTCTATGACGATAATTGTTTCCGGTGAAAATGGGCGAAGTCGATTGAAGCTACACCCAGTTTTTATACACAGTCGAGCGTCTGTCCTTCCGCTCAGCCCTTAACACGATAACTTGAGCAAAAATCGATATATCTTTACTAAACCTAGTTCACGTACTTACTTGAACTCACTTAATCTTGGTACAAAAAATGACCGAAATCCGACTATCACCACGCCCACTTTTGCGATATCGAAAATTACAAAAAATCAAAAAAATCCCATAATTCTATGCCAAATATGAAAACAGGGATGAAACATTGTAATTGGATTGGTTTATTGACGCAAAATATAACTTTAGAAAAAACTTTGTAAAATGGGTGTGACACCTACCATATTAAGTAGAATGAAATGAAAACGTTCTGCAGGGCGAAATCAAAAGCCCTTGGAATTTTGGCAGGAATACTGTTCGTGGTATGACATATATAAATAAATTAGCGGTACCCGACAGAAGATGTGCTGGGTCACCCTGGTCCACATTTTGTTCGATATCTCGAAAGCGCTTTCACATATACAACTAAGGGCTACTCCCTTTTAAACCCTCATTAATACTTTTATTTTGATACCCATATCGTGCAAACGTATTCTAGTGTCACCCCTGGTCCACCCTTATTGCGATATCTCGAAAAGCCGTCCACCTATAGAACTAAGTCCCACTACGTTTTAAATAATAATAACCTTTCATTTGAAACACATGTCATACAAACACATTCCAGGGTTACCCTAGGTTCATTTTGCTAAATGGTGGTTTTCCCTTATTTTGTCTCCAAACCTCCCAGCTGAGTATATAGTGTTCGGTTACACCCGAACTTAGCCTTCCTTACTTGTTTAAAGTTAGCACCAAACACCAATCTAGGTCAATCCTGATAGAATATTCTGATACAGCGCATGAAAATACACATTCGGGACAGCGCAACATGTTGTTGTTGTTGTTGTTGTTGTAGCGATAAGGTTGCTCCCCGAAGGCTTTGGGGAGTGTTATCGATGTGATGGTCTTTTGCCGGATACAAATCCGGTACGCTCCGGTACCATAGCACCATTAAGGTGCTAGCCCGACCATCTCGGGAACGATTTATGTGGCCACATTAAACCTTCAGGCCATTCCCTCCCTCCCTACCCCCAAGTTCCATGAGGAGCTTGGGGTCGCCAGAGCCTCGTCTGTTAGTGAAACAGGATTCGCCGCGGATAGGTGAGGTTGACAATTGGGTTTGGAGAAGCTATATATTGCGCTGGCAACCTAAAAGGGTGCGCTACATAGCCCTTTGAATCTGGTATTTTAGTCGCCTCTTACGACAGGCATACCTACCGCGGGTATATTCTGATCCCCTAACCCGCAACATGTCTTCTCGTTCTTCGTTCTTTATACTCCAACAGGTTAAACTCTTACTTGTCCAGAATCAACCATGACATATGTAATGCATGTCCTGCATGAGATGTGGCCCACATGACACCAACCATCGTTTCATATGTAATGTTAAACCTATACATCTAACACCAACATCCCTAACTCCATTGAAACTGTTAGTTTCCTTGCGCTCACGTTAAAGGGCTTTCATGAAAGTTGTGCTGGCATCCATTAAATGGCGCAAATCACTATTAAAATGGAACAACAATAGTGGAAATGCTCGATTATGTCGAAGTTCTTTCTCAGTGAGCTTATGTGATATCCGGGTAAAGTAATTACCAGCTATCGGCTTTATGACCACCTACCCCACGGCAAATTTTTTTGGACTTGACATATACTTTTTTGATAAACTGGTTCCTGCGATTATTTTCGCTACCATAAGCAAATGGTTTGGATTCCATATTATGAGGTCCATAACACATACAGAACAATTTGATACGCGTGCCGTCGATTACACCTGATCAACTTGATTTCGCATTTTGATCAATAGGAAAATAATTGGCTGAGTGTATCGCTTTATACTAAAACCTGATGCTTAAGTGATGATATTTGAAACTTGAGGTCCAACTCAAACTCAACTTTGCCTTCGCTAAACCATAAATCAACAGGACAAAGGCCCGAGCATGTTAGGTATATGCTACAAAATTATAGAGCTTAAAAAATTTGCTGCGCTCTCCTTCAGAAAAAAGATATCTCATCCAAGAATTGCTACAAGTTTTTGTTACGGATCGCCAGCTTAACGAACTAAGACACTCGCAAATTTAAATGAAAAATTATTAACATAAGAAACATTTGATTAATTAAAAGAGGGTATGGTTTTTTACCGATTACTTTTATCCAAAATACAAACCTTTCCTGTTTTATTAGGTAAGTTATTACAAAAAATAAGTGATTGCAAGATTTCGGATAGATGTGCGAGGATTGCTTAATTTTTTTCAAATATATCCGTTTTTTGTTTTAACTTCAAAAGCACTCCTGGAAAAGTTAGGGAGTATTACGGATATAGACAGTATTTCGGTGGATAGATTCGCAACTGGTACGAAGCGATATTACGACCTTCTGGTACTAGTCCCACCACCACTAAAGCAACTTGTTGACCCGCAATCCTATGGGTCTGTAGATTTTACAACAGGCTTCCTTTCCTTTCGGTTGCATATTTCAAACCTCTTAGCCCGCTGAAGCAAATGTTCTTATTTTCTGACATCTACTGGCTTCAACAAATATTGTTTATACCCAGCTGTGAATATAGAACTTCCTGCACGTAATTCCTTCACCCAACTCAGCAAAAATACGGTAACGAATTTTATTAATTATTCAAGTTTATTGGCAATATTTTGAAATTTATCAAAAGGTATCAAACTGCAAGCGCACACTCGTTTACAGAAACCAGTACCCAAAACAACAAAAAATGCAATCCACCACTATTACAGATGCAAATTTAATTGGCAGATGCGTAAAGCTTGCAGAGTGCGGGCTTAAGAACAAACGAAGCATCAATAAAACAAAACAATCAAACACCTTAGTTTCAGCTGCAAGCCAAATAACGCAATCTTAAAAACCTTTTATGGCAGGGATAAATGTCGTTCAGCATGCGCAGCTGTCGCGTCTGGCCAGTGTGTCCAATCGCGTTCAGAAAAAAAAACGAATGAAGATTAATTCAGATAAAATATTTTATGCTTGAGCTTTTTTATGCTTTCTTAAGAAAAGCTTAGTTGTACAGAGGTAAACAGCGTTTTTTACAGCTGGCAAGTTCCTTTGAGGTTCTAAATCCTTTGCAATTACTGAGAAGTTGCAGCTGCGGATTTTGACTTTATTGTTTTTGATAATTTATTATTAGCGCATAAATCGTAATTATGTCAGCGTCATAATTTAAAAGCATCAAACAAATCCTCTTGATTTTGCCTAGAATATACCAGTACATTAGGGGGTGTCCTAATTTCATCAATAATTTTTTTGCTTAAATACCAATACTCGTTTGAAATGTTTGGAAGTTAAGAGAGCGTGAACGTTAAAATATTTCAAAATTCTGATAACGAGAGGAAGCCCCTTTAGATAATAGTGTAAGTACAGTATGACAACCAAATGCAGTTGAGACCTAATTTAAGATTCAGGGAGATATTTTAAAATTTGCGTAATTTTTGGCTCTTTCCGTTATTCGATTAACACAATAAACCTCAGCTGTGATTTTGAGCTCTATTGAGCATTTTTGTTTTTCTAGGCAATATTTGTGATATGAGGGATCCGTTATGCCATTAAGATTTGGTCAGCGATATGCGACAAAAACTTACAGAAAAATACCCTGTATTTTGTGTTTGCATAAGGAAGGCATAGGGATAGATTTTTTATTATTTTCATTCGTGAAAATGCAATCGATACTTGTTTTATTGTAAATTAGTTGGTTAAAATATACTATTTTGAGTTTAGATATATTATTTAAGTTGTCTTGAGAAGCTCTGTAGCTCCCCCTCAGCATCCTTTGGATCTCTGCAGTCGGTTTCAAATAGTCCTGTTCTTAGAGCTGAGGTTAAAACGGGAAATCGAACCTTCATATAATTGGGCCTTAGAAGTGCATCAGATTACCCTCGAGTCCTTTTTGTATATTTCTGGGTACCATTTATGTGGCACAAGTAGCAGCTCCCTTTATTTTTCTATGTAGGTGACAGCCTAATGTCTGAAATCCAGATATCTGCAGTTCCTATGTTGTTCCTTGCCATATCTTAGTTGGCTCATTTATGAATTACTTTTGCTATGTAAAGTATTTTTCTATTCCAAAGCTCAAATTATAATAACAAAATGTTACCGAAGGCTCAACAAAATTTATTAAATTATTTGTAGCTTGATTCATTAATGTATACTAATTAAGAAACCCTCAATAAGACGAATAACAAATCATTAAATAAATAAAAGACTCACTACTACGGATAAACTAAATAATTTTCAAACAAAAGCCATACTTGAATGATTGGAAGAGCTGTTGAGAGTTATGATTGTGGAAACTACACACATTGGTTTATTAACTACAAGTTAGTTCGGAGAAATTTTTCTAAACACTAAGATCCATTTGCAGAATGGCAAGTAAAGCTGTTGACTCAGAGTTTATTTTAAAGTTAATTAAAAATGTATGAGACAACGAATAGCTAAACACACGTGTACGCAGCAGGTAAGAACGTAGACGACATTACTCCCACGTATACATAGAAGATAATAGCGAATATGAGATGCAGATTTATGAGAGATATAAATATGCAACTACTCGAGAAGGCTGTTAGCGAAAAGTCTAAACGTTGGGAGAAATAGGCTTGCTTCACACATCGTCCATGATAGGGAAACTGTGAAGACCACCTTTCCGTAATTAACTCATGGTCATCTAGCAATTTTATTTAGATTTTTTTTTCTGAACCAAAAAAAATTGAGCTTCAGTTCTGCAAAAAATACTGTAGAATGTTTAAAGTAAATTAGCAAAATAGCCAAAAAATTGAAAAGAATGATTATTTTTGTTTTAAATCAGTCACACATTTTTCAAACATGCTCTACTTCTCTGATTTCGGTACCGGTAAAAGTTTAGGAAATATGATGTTTTAAGCGAGTGATGACTCCAATTTTTATGCTATTTGCCTAGTTTAATGTACATTTACATAAAAAAGGTTACCCTTCGAAACGACTACAACTTGATAAATCAAGGAGCTTGGGAATATTTCAAGATATTTCTAACACAAAAATTAATTTTCCAAAAAGTTTCATAAAGCTGTTTTTAATAAATGCGGTTGTCATTTTAACTTAACTTTCCTGCTGGGATGTTCAAGTTCCAGCTATCATTAAAATACCTACATATAAACTTTCTCCGACCACTGGTGTATAAATAGTGCAGTCTGAAAAAGGGTTAAACATTTCGACACGTTACAAATATACGAATACATTGTGAAGTTTTATTTGTACCACTATATTGAAACCAGTTCGGAACAATTAACAGATCGCTTAGGACTCTTATTTATTTATTTATTACAGCTTATAAGCCTAGCTTAGTAAATCATATCACATATTACATGAGATCTCTTCTATCTATCCTATTGCAGTTGTACGACAATATGACAGTAATTTCTTTTTAAATACATTCAGCTCTTCACATTTTCTTATATCTAAAGGAAGTTCATTAAATCTTTTTAATCCTTTGTAAAATAAATTGAGCTGTCCCCCTTTGCGTGGAAAAGAGCGGAAGGCTAAAATTATTTTTATTTCTAGTATTAATATTGTGAATAACTTTTTGGTATACAATATTATTGCACAATTACTCCGGTAAATCCCCTTTTTTAATATTAAACACAAAAATCATTACAAAACTAAAGTATACGCTGTTTAACACTAAGCCATTGTAATTCGTTCAGCATTTCACTTGTCGGAGTATCATGCCTTTTATTTAATATACACCTCATCGCCTTATTTTGCATTTTTTGTAAGCTGTCTATTAAGTTATCTGCCACCAGAAACAGTATGGTAAGGCAGTAATTAAAATGGGGCTCCACTATAGTTCTATATACTAAAATCTTGTGCTTCTTCGATATGTATTTACATGACCTGTACAGGAATCCTATTTTTTTAGCAATATTTTGCTTAAGACCATTTATGTGGTCTTCAAATTTTAATCATTATCAATAACTGTACCTAAATAGTTTAGTTTTGACACTTCCATAAGTACATTGTTATCTATTTTTAGTTCATAACAATTACTAAGGGAGGTTCTACTCAGAATCATGTACTTGGTCTTATCGGCATTTATCTTTAATTTGTTTTGGTACATCCATAAGTATATATTATATAAGTCTGATTGCATTTTTTGCATACTACATTAAAATTGGTTTTGTTTATCAGAATGAGAGTATCATCTGCAAACAACTTTAAATTACAATGGTTTACTGATTTTATTATATCATTTATATATATTTGAAACAATATTGGTGCAAGTACTGATCCTTGTGGAAGGCCAATATCGACTGGTGTTTCATTTGATAGAAATTGTCCATTTACTAGTGTTCTTTGGTAACGATTTGGGAAGTAACTTTTGAACCACGCAAGTGCTTTATCTCTCACTCCAATACTGTAAAGTTTTTCTATCATAGTTTGTTGAGATATCCTTCGAACGCCCGTTTGAGGTCTAAGAATACCGCAATTATAAAATTTTTCTCATTAAGTTCGTTTCTCCATTCAAAAACAATTGAGTTTAAAACAGACTCGCACGAATGTTTTTTTCGAAAGCCGGATTGCTCTGGTATTAAAATTTTGTTCAATTCAAGGTACTGTTCCAGCTGTTCTTTTAAAATTGATTCAATGATTTTTTCATCGGCTGGTAAGGTATTTATGGGTCTAATTTCATTAGATTTTATAGTATTTTTTACTTTTTAAATAGGTTTAACTGTTGTTAGCTTCCAGAAGTCTGGCATTGTACCAGTTCTGAAGCTTTCATTAATAATATTCGCATAAAAGTATCCCGTGTACATAACAGAGTCTTTAATTACATCTTCCGTAATAAGATTATTTCCGCCTATCTTATGTTTAAACTTTTTAACCACTTGTGTCACTGTATCGACTGTCACTTCATCAAACTCAAAGTAGCGGGTAACGTTGTATTCGTGGTAAAAGTTATTTGTCACTATTTCAATGTTATTGTTTATATCTTGCTCTTAACAAAAAATCTATTAAGATTATTAGCTATATCTTTACCATCTTCATATACTTTATTATCGATTTCGATCTTTCGAATTAGAGACTTTTCTTTTTTCAAATTTACAGTGTCTTTTAGACATTTCCACATTTGTTTACTATTTTTTCTATTTATCGAAATTTTATTTTCTAGGTATCTAGTCTTCCTAATTTTAATAAATTTTTTGTATTGCTTGTTTATAGATTTGTACTGCAGCCAGTCACCGCTAACTTGAAAAATTTTATACAGGCTATTTTTACACTTATTTAAATCTGTTAACTCTCGATCATACCATTTGTCATGAGTTTCACTTCAATTTGTTTTTCAAAAGTTAAACATTTCATAGCGTGCACCATTACATCATTTATTATTCGAACTTTTTCTTCTACTGATACCATGTTCAGTAAACTCAGGTTATAGTTTCGGAATAAATTCAAAGGATTATCAGCACTGTAGTATTCCCATGAGGTTATACACTTTTTTGAACGCATTTGGTATTCTTCCTCTGACATCAGATTAAATCTAATTGTTTCGTGGTCAGATATTTTATTGTCTTCAAGTCTCTCACAATTAATGTTATCACTATTTGAGTATAATAAATCAATCCTTGTTTGGAGGTTTCTGTGTTTCTGGTATTGAAATTTATTTTTTGAGTCATGCATACATTTGTTAGAGTGTAATTTAAGCTATTTCGGATTGTAGTATTTCTGCTCATGTCTACATTGAAATCTCCTATGAGGATATTCTCTCAGTTGGTACAAATTTCAATAAAATTCTTTCATTTAAATAATATATAAAATCAATGTCATTACTATTAGGGGAATGGTATAATAATCCGATACACCATTTTGCACCACTGTTCCTTATTTTAATGATTATGCACCACACATTTTGGCTTATACTGCTGTTGTATATCACCTTATACTCCATTGTTTCATGCACGTAAATAAGTACACCGCCAGCATGTCTGCTGTGCGAGTCGCATCTAATTATATTGTAGTTAATTATTTTTAGTTCGCTTTCCTCTATATCACATGTAGTTCTAGATTCGGAGCATAATACAATAAATGGATTTTTTTCATATATTAGCATCTCAAGTTCATATGTATTAGCTAAGATGCTATTTATATTAAGATATATGCCTACTAGTTGCTATTTACGATTTGGCTTTTTTGTTGGCAGTATTTTGTATATGCCGGGTATTTAACACTAAATGCAGAATGATTGACATCAACGTCTAATAACTTCTTTTGCACTAGTTCGTAGCAATTAACACATTTTATTACTTCAGACTTACAGTCTTTTTCCTCTGTGTGCACCACCGCACTTTACACATGCAATTTTATTCGTACATTCACTGGCTTTGTGTTGAAAGCCTAAACATTTAAAACATCTTAGTACATTGTAATATTCGAAAACTCTGCAACTACCGTAATCTATTTTGATTCTTTTTTTCGCAATCAGCAGCTCACATGTATAAAGATCACTATCTAACGCCCCGATTCTAGTGTGGTAACAACATTCTTCACCCACGGTAACGAAATCATGTGGCAACTTTTACACCTTTGGTATTCTACCCGCGAAAGTAACAGGATATTTTTTACCCACAAAAGTAGGTGGTTACATCAAAATAACCACACAACAGCTGTTGTTTAGAAAAAGGCAAAACTGAAAAATAAAGAATTTTAAGCGCAAATAAGTAAAGATAACAGTAAAAAAGTGTTGCCTCTTGCTATACATATTTGTTTACATTATGTACTTTCACAGAATAACTTACAATATACCTATGTAGAAAACTTATCTTGCATAATATGCATATTCACAGCGTCCCGTTTATTCGTTAACCTCGTATCTACAAGTGAGACATTTTCGGCAAGCGAACAAGGTTGCCACATCATGATTTCATTTGGGACCAAAAAAAGGACCAAATTTTTGTTTTATTTTATTAGTATAAAATACAAAATTTTAGGATATTTCCATATAAAATTTTACTATACAAATATATGTGCATGCAACCAAAAATGGTATTATATTTTGACATAGGATACGTCTATGTCTTTCACCAACCAAACGTTGTGAACCTAGTTTTGGTCACAAAGCTCTTGGTTCTAGCAGTATGTTGTTGATTGCAATGAAATAAAATGTATAGTGCAGTAGGGAAAACTCAGTAATTCATAAATGAAACTAGGCAATTTTGTTAGTGCTATTTTTATAGATGCTTACTTTTTCCCTTAACGTTTAAACTTCATATCAGAGCCCACATTCAGTAAGTGTGAGTTTTGATCCCTAGCATCTACGGGAACAATTTTATACAAAACATTTCTTCCAAAATCAAATCTCTTTTGCATTTGCTTCCTTCTGTCTTCGAGTTAAAATACTTCTTGTGCCAGATACTTAGTTTTCAATTACCTTGCGTGGCTTAACACCACAATAGTCCTGGAATTCCTTGAACTCATTGAGCTGGGTGAGAAAGATTTAAATATCAAGGTGCCAAACGAGAAGTAATGCATACAATTTCTTTGTATAAGTTTTGAAAGTGTTAGGCTCACGGCAGGGTGCTCGCTATAAGCTATGCTAGGCGAGAAGCAATTTTTTTTCATATATTTTACATAGTGTTGTATAACCGATAGAAATATCTAGCCATTATTAATATTTTTATAAAACAATAGTTTTTTTGATTAGTCGGTTATTTCATCAACAATTAACGACAATGTGTTTGTGAACACTTTTCTTTTTAATGCCTGGCATAAAATATATCCTAGGTGAAATGTTCAGCCCTAATCTGCATTTCGACTTGGATTAGAATTTTTTCGATTTGGCAATTTTGGTATTCTGTGTTCCAATCTCTTTCGATCCAACTTCGAATCGTTCGGTTTTGTTTATTCTGCATTCCGATCGTAGTTCCGTTTTTCTAAGTTGCAAACTTGTTGGCGGATAAATATGTTCCTTTTATTTTTTATTAATTTATAACAGAATTTTAACAAAAATGTAAGTAAAACTTGTTAAGAAACGTAAAAGGCTTGATGATGATTGTTTTTTATATGTTTCCAGGTCAAAAACAACATGTCGATGTCGAAGTCCTTGGACGTATTTGCCCCGCAAAAGTATCTAACACTTACTTGAAAGTATCCTTATTAAGTCGAAAGTTTTTTTAAAACCTAAATAAGAAAATAAGTCATTAACTTTACAACTTTTAATTTCAATTTCTTACAATTCGTCACTCATCTCAATGATTACACAAATCTCGCAATATTTGCCTTTCCATTCTCGCCTGGCCATTTTCGTATGCGTTGCTTTCCAACTCCACAAATAATGCCGCGGCTATTGATTCCATTATAATAGACAGCTATAATTTGTGTCTGTTCGTTGGGTCTCAGTTATATGCCCAAGCAAGCTGCCGGAGTGGAGGAAGGTGAAGCGAAAACGTAAACAATCCTTGCGGAAAGAATAAATAAAACTTCATAAGTATTTTAGGCCAGTGCAATGAACTTAGCATCCATAAAATTCAGAAAATATCAATTATATTCATGCAGGAATCCGTTTTAACAAAACTTGGTGGCCACGGCAGGGAATTGGCCAAAAGAACGACAAAAGCACACTTACAATTATGAAAGCACTTCACTCAAAAAAATTTAACACTACGGCAATATATTCTATTGCTTTTTTTGTACAAAATGGCGTGGATAAGAAAATATAAACGTTTTTCAGTGTTTTTTTACAAATTTTCCTTAATTTATTTTGTTCCAATGTTCACACTTTCCGTATAAACAGCTGATTTCTAAAAATCATTTGCTCTTCCTCTTTTCGTTACGATTCCGTCGTAATACAGAATACCCAACTTCGATTAAAGCGGAGCTTAGAACGGGAACGTAATCGAAATGCAGAATAGGGTGGTTATTGTTGTGGTACAATTTATTGACTGAGCAATTTTTATCGTTAGAGTTCCATTGAAGTAATTCAAAATTATATGGGGGTTAATGAAAGTGTTTCGAATTTTTGGGCAATATTGAGAATTTTTACCTGAGTGAAAAAGAAAGAAAAGTACCAATCGTGTCTACTGCTTAAAAAGGATCAAAATTGAAGAAAAGGGACCAGCGGACCAAATGGGGTTGGAAGGGACCATTTTTGGTCCAAATCGATAAAGTGGCGACCGTGAAAGCGAAGAAAACTACCTTGACAAATTTCTCCACACACACTGGTGAGTTTTTCGGTGATGACAGCGTTACCACTTGGACCAGAATCGCGGATAAAAGAACTGGTAACGATATTCGGTTACATAATGTTCTGGGTACTATTTTACCGGCAACGCTCAGAATCGGGGCGTAAAAGTACATTATACCTTTCTTCGCGTTGTTTGTATCCTCATATACTTTTATTATTTTGATTTCATTGCTGTCATTCATTTCATTTTGTTTTATTAAACGTTCTACAATTCTTTCTTCGCTTAGTTTACTTGTTAATCCCAACACCTTAACCATTTTCTTTTTTGTTTGGTTTCTTATCTTTTCGACTTCGTATTTTCACCGATCTGTTCACTTATTTTCTTTTGCACTGTTTCTAATGCATTTCCATCGGTGCATTCAACAATTATGCGGCCATTGTTTATTGCTCTCACATCTTTAATCAGACATTCTGTCGGCTCAATGACCGATTTAAGATCATTTTTTGTTTCTTTGTTGTTTTTCTTTACATTGCCTTTTGGTTTAATAACTACTTTGTTGACGTTTTTCTTTGCTATTTGTGCATACGTCGGTTTGTTATTAACATTGCTATCCACATTTATTGCATTCAAATTAGTTGTGCTTTGTTCATTCTGTAATTTAGCCTTTGCAATGTTATTGCTTAGCTCTTTGGCCACTGAATTTCCTCAAATTTCATATTAGTGCTAAATAAGCTTCATTCATTGCAAAACCATTTAATGTTGAGGTTTTCATTTAGCACTTTTAATTCTGCTATCTTAATATTGCTGCATTTAAGAAAATAACTTTTACCGCAGCCCCCATAACACTCCACGATCTCATCTATGAGCTACAATTTCGCTGTGCAATCACAACACTCGGAAGGAATTTTAAACGGCACTTCAGATATTGTTTATATAAAAGAATTTCCGCTGATTATCAATAAAATTTTGTATAATAAAATAGAGTCACTGTCTCTTACTTCTTTAAAGCTATCACTTAAGATAATTTATATCGTATATGATACATTTTTCACTGATTTTCACTCTGCTCAAGACAAACACGTCCGTTTCGTTAGCGCATCGCATTATGGGTTTAATTTTCGGACAACTTCAGGATCATTTAAAGACTATTGTGAAATCATTTTGGAACAGTAATAGGAAGACTTTAGCATCATTTCGAGACTATTATAAAACCACTTGTAGGAAGTGCGTCGTTTTCAATTTTGATATTTAAGAAGTTCTAGGGTTATGCGATCACGATCGATCTAGTTTATATTGAATACGCCACATCGCTTTTTCCAATATTTTGCACTTATTCGGTTGTGGCCAAAATGTCAATTTCATTATCAAAAAATCTTCATGCTTTAGTTTATAGGTCAGACGGAACTCGCCCACTTTACACTTCAGGCAGAATTTGCTTCCTTTAGCCTTAAGAAGTTCAGAGCCATAGTTCTTAAATAGGAGCTGCATATATTTTCGCGTGACCAATTCAGGTATACCTATATGATCAAATTAACCAAATTAGTTCCTCACACTAGTTTCTCTAGCTCTAGTTAAAATTACTATGATGTCAATCTGAAGAAAATCTATAAAGCATTCTTCCACTTAGTACGTCCTCTCGACCTGATGATTTGTTTGACGAAAATGTTCATTAAATTTTTGAAAAGTTTCCAATGTAAAATATGAGGGTTTTCCATTTTGGATATTTTTTTTCTATAAAGTTTTGAGGCATTAGTCAATTCTTCTCAAATTTACCACCGAAACAGTTTCAGAACACCTCGAAAACCAAGCAGAATGATCGGGATACAATTTCGAAATTATGAAGAAATAGGATCGAAATGATCCTGAGAAGGTCGCAAAATTATATAAAAATAGTCCAGAAATGATCACATAACAACCTTGAATTGATCTAGAGTGAGTCTCGAAATTATACCGGGTTTCAAAAGATCTCTAAACTCTTTTGAAACAGCCGAGATTATCCCGAAAAAATCTTAGATTTATCCTAAAATTCCAGGTATGACCCTGAAATAATCGCGAAGTTATTCCTAAAACAATTCTTAAAGCAATCCAGAATATTCCCGAAATCATTCTGAAAAACAATCACGAAGTAGTTCGAAAACTATCCTGAAGTAGTCCCGGAGATGTTAAGAATCAAGAAATACTTCGGAATTGAATGATTCCGAAGTGGTCAACAAAGTGACATAACATTGGTGTACGTCATATAGACTCAGTGTGTTTTGGGGAAATGGGAGATGCGTAAGTTTCACTAATTACTCAGCTTAGACCTCGACCTATAATAGTACAGCATATCTTCGTATGAATACAACTCAGTTAAAGTTTAAGCCAACAAATAACCATACAGTTAAAGGAGTGTATTGCATTCTAACTCAACTGATCGCCAAAATCGGGAGCAGTCTTCTGTCTTTAAACTTTAAACTACGAGTATACAGTCATCCAAAATGATTTATTGTTATTTGTTGAACATTTTTCATGGAATATTAAGTACGACTAAAGAACTAATTTACATTGATGATGTTTGTAAAAATGCAAATAATTTGGTATAAATATAACAAGAAAACATTACCAAAAATACCAAATTAGACAACTATAAATGCTTAGTTATATTCCAATTATGTAATGAGAAAAGTAGTCAATTAAAACAAAGAACCTCTTTTATGTTTCCGTGTGATATAAATGGGCTATTTTGTAGCAGCACAAACTTCTAGAGTAAGTGTGGGAAACGTACACAATGTAATTGAAATACCTTTAGTGAGCTAAATTAATTCTTTGAGTGTTTAGGTCTTTTTCTGAACTCTGTCCTCAATTAAGCTCGAAGTAAGTTATTTTAATGAATTATCGAAAAAGGCGCTTACTCGCTGTGCTATCTGGCGCCAAATGGTAGCACCAAGGCTGATCTATATGCTTCTTTGAACTAAATTGGTTGGTAGACAATTTAGGGAAATTCTCGAAGAGTTCTTCACTAACAAATGGCTATCAGACAACACAATTTTTTTAATGCGTTTCAAATATGTTTCCGTCTGTTTACTTACTTACTTACTTAATTGGCGCTTAACCGTTTAAATGGTTATGGTCGTCCAAGAAGGCGCGCCAGTCGCTCATTCTCTCTGCCCAATTGGCCACCCAAGGGAGATTAAATCGTTTTACCTGGCCCTTCCAAAGGAGTGGGGACCGTCCTCTACCTCTGCTTCCATAGGCGAATTCCGATAGAAAAACTTTCTTGGCCGGAGCATCATCTTTCATTCGCATAACATGACCAAGCCAGCGCAGCCGCTGCGTTTTAATTCGCTGGACTATGTTGATGTCTGCGTATAGCTCGTACAGCACATCGTTAAATCTTCTTTGGTACTCGCCATCGCTAACACGTAGAGGTCAATAAATTTTTCGAAGGACTTTTCTCTCGAGCACTCCTAGAGGCGCTTCATCTACTGTTGTCATGGTCCATGCTTCTGCCCCATATAGCAGGACGGGTACGATAAGTGACTTGTAGAGTATGATTTTCGTTTGCCGAGAGAGGACTTTAATTTTCAATTGCCTGCCTAGACCAAAGTAGCATTTATTGGCAAGAGTGATTCTTCGCTGCATTGCAGAGCTTATGTTGTTGCTAGTGTTGATGCTGGTTCCCAAATAAACGAAGTCTTTTAGTATTTCGAAATTATGGCTTCCAACAGTAGCGTGGTTGCCAAGGCGCAAATGCGCTGACTCTTTGCTCGATGGCAGCAGGTACTTCGTTTTGTCCTCATTCACCATCAAGCCCATCTTTATCGCTTCTTTTTCCAGTTTGGAGTAAGCACAACTAACGGCGCGGGTGTTTAGGCCGATGATATCAATGTCATCAGCATACGCCAGTAATTGCACGCTTTCATAGAATATTACTCCAGAGCGGTTAAGTTATGCAGCTAGTATAATTTTCTCCAGCATCAAATTAAAGAAATCGCACGATAGGGGGTCACCCTATCTGAAACCTCATTTAGTTTCGAACGGCTTGGAGAGGTCCTTTACAATTCTGACTGAGCTGATGGTGTTGCTCGCACAGCCGTATAAGTTTTGCTGGGAAACCAAATTCAGACATAGCGGCATATAGGCAGCTCCTTTTAGCGCATTGTTAAAATCTGGTCTATGGTAGATTTACCAGGTCTGAAGCCGCACTGATAAGGTCCAATCAGCCGGTTCACGGTGGGCTTCAACCTTTCGCACAATACACTTGACAGGACCTTATATGCGATACTAAGAAGCCTGATTTCGCGATAGTTGGTGCAGTTTGCAGTATCCCCCTTCTTCTGGACTGGGCAAAGAACACTTAGATTCCAATCGTCGGGCATGCACTCGTCCGCCCATATTTTGCGAAGAAGCTGATGCATGCGCTTTACCAACTCCTCGTCGCTGTACTTGAATACCTCCGCAGACAATACACCAGCGCCCGCTGCCTTGATGTTTTTCAATCTGGTTATTGCTATTCTGACTTCGTCATAATCAGTGGGGGACATTTATTAAATCATCATCGATTGTGGGACCGGCTTCGTCATCTCTGTGCGGTTAATCATTGTCTCTATTTAGGAGAGCAGAGAAGTGTTCCTGCCATAATCTAAGTAATTTCTGGACATCAGTTACAAGGTCGCCGTTTTCGTTCTTATAGGAGTTTGCCCCGGTCTTAAAACCTTCGGTCTGTCGCCGTATTTTTTGGTAGAATTTTCGGGCGTTATTCCTTGTGGCTAGCAGCTCAAGCTCCTCGTACTCACGTCCTTCTGCCTCTGCTTTTTTTCCTAAAAGGCGTCTCGCTTTCCGTTTTAACTTGCGGTAGCTTTCACACACTCCTCTTGTTGCGCTCGCTTTTAACGTAGCCCTGTAAGCAGCGTCTTTTCTCTTGGTTGCAAAGCGGCATTCTTCAACTTACTAGTTGTTTTTCCGTGGCCGCCGGTAACCAATTTTTTCCTCGGCGGCAGTACGAAGTGCTTTGAAGATATGCTCCCACTGATCCTATGTTCCTTCAGGCTGAGTTGTGGTCTCATATAGCAGGTGTGAGAGTCAAGTTGCGAAAGCATTGACAGTCTGTTGCGATTGCAGCCTTTGATGGATGGCGGTGATGTCAGATTTTGCCATGACGAGGACATCAACCAGCCGGACATCTGCACCAATCTCATTCATTGAGCGGACGTTTCAGGTGCATGCTCTCAATTCATTGTCCTTCAAACGTTTGCCATGGTCATCTCAATAGAGAGTGTTACTTTTATCCGAGGCTTGTTGTTGCTTTTCATTGGAGTATGGTTTGACGTGGTGGGTTCCAAGCCCATCGCACAACCCGCTCAGCGGTGGTGAAAATATTACTTGCACGTATATATAGCGAGTCGCTTGCTCCAAGACAGATGCCCGCTTGCATCCGCGCCGATGGGAGATACCCCGGCTAGCCCTTAAACCCGATTATGTCAGAGTGGCATAGCCAGGTTGTCGTCTTCTCACATTAGCTCACCACTAAACGGATGTTTAGTTGCTACCCAGAGGATACTTGGCCGCAAGCAAAGGGAAGTAGTGAGCTGCTTGAACTGTATGCAAAAGAATCGCTCTGACCATTCCCAGGTGAATGGCGGTCAGAAGCTTTCCCACTTTCGTGGACTTCTACACACAGCTCCACACTACAGTCAGTTTAGTGATAGAAAATTCTTAAATTAGTTTTCACACTTCACTTTAGTAGTAGAAGGAAAAAATTGATTCATAACCAATATTAAAATGTCAAAGAACTGTAAAGTAAACCGAAAAAACTTAGTTCGGTTGGTTTGATCCATTAGAATTTATTCCATAAAGCCAAGAAAATTACATCTGTCAAGTGGTCACCGCCAGAAATGATGACCCGTTTTATTGTGATTATGTCACCCTTGCTAGAATTTCGGCTGCAGCTCGTATCATCTCTGTCAAATAATTATCTGAAACTCTTTAAGAATCTGAACTATGTTTTCACAGCATCAAAAAAAAACCTAAAAAGTAGTCTGGGTCGGTTAAAATGGGGTGATATGGCCGGCCAGTGCAAACACTCAAACAAGAGATTAATCGACTCGGAAACCAATTTATAGAGGTTTAAATTTTGCGTTTGTTTACTTCAAAAATATTAAATAAAACTTATTTAGTTGTGTAAATTTTCCGACAGGGTAAATAATTGATGAATATTGGAACAAAGAGTTTTCGGTCGATTTTCGCTTTATTCCCAAACCAAATTTGACAAGGGATGACGGAAAATCGTTCCAATATACATCATATTTAGCAGCTTATAAGAACCTTCAATGTATACTTTTAAGCATAAATAAGATTTTAAAGGTATGTTGTAAGCGCCTAAATTCAATATTTATGGCATATTGTAACGAGTTTTGGGAAATTCTTGATTATTATGCCCCTTCTGTTAACGATCGGATCGCTGAACAGTCGAGTAAAATAACTCCAATATTTAGTATGGCAAAATGGTCTTTATTTACAACTTTACTGTGGCAGTAGTACTTCACAATTCCAGTTATCACGTACTTCACTAGTAGCGTGTTTAAATCAAACTGATTCAGTATCGCTTGCACGGCGCTACTTTGACACTCTCAGTTAGCCTCGTTTACTTATTTCTATGAAGATCTAGATCAGGCTCTTCAAAATAGAAAGTGCGCCTGTACCATCGCAATCGTCGCGATGATCGTGCGGGGAACTGATTTTTCATTTATTCGCTTACTAGCAAGCACCGAGCTAACAACAAGCAGATGATTATTCATATATATTTTGATCACGATCAGCCGATATCCATCACCGATGTTGCTACGCCAAGTGCCAAGCGGCGACTATTCAATTAACGACGACAGGGCGAATCATATGCGTGTGAATTGAGAGGACACAATTGTGCTATGAAATGAAGATCCCTGGTCTAGAATTTTCCGGAACATTCCTTCTGGAACAGTTGTATCTCGTACTTGGTTATTTAGCTATATACATGTATATGTGTGAGTAACAACTTCTGCTCTTAGCTGATGATAACATCATGTGTGCTTGTTTCTCTTTCTTCTTCGCTCTCAACTGCTGAATACATATGTGTATGTGAAATAATCTATTCGCTTCCAGCTGCTGGTTATATGTGTGGAATATTCCTCGTTGCCTTCTATGTATGTGTGTAAATGGCTTACTGCCATTGTGTTTATTTACTAAGAGCATAGTGATGTTAGAAATGCTAATATTCGCCACAATATTTTGGGTGGCCCTAGTTATCACTCAACAATTAATCAACAGTCGTGTTCGTTGAAAAAGCCCAATGTGTTCTTAGAAGATTTACGTCAAAACCTAGTATTGTAGATAATTTTATGCAACTAATTTTATAGAGAATGAGTTATTTCGTATTCTAGTTCCTTGATCTGCAGCAATTTTTAATGCAGCTAAAAGTTTTTGTGTTCATTTTTTAGTTAAGGCGTGTTCACACCTCTCAAAAGGTTAGAAATGATTAATTATCTATTGTAAATGCAAATTTAATGACTTAACAACCTAAATCTATGCGCAATGACTAATTTTCATTTAACATTGCTCTCGTTAAGCAAATCGTTTGCAATTTTTGCGTTACCGTTAAGAAACAATCAAATCAATTTCCGTTGCGAAAAACGTTCGAAGTTCTTTAAATACCAATTTGCATATAACACTTTTCTCATATACGATTATGTATTTGAAATCGAACATAATTCTATGTTAACATGTCAGCGTACTCCATTTCTTACAATTGTAGTCGTAGGTACTTAATGACTGACAATTTGCTGTCGCTGAACTATTTGTTTTTGAATTTGTACAAAATTAAGAATTGTTTGGAAATGCATGTATATATCGTGTACACGTATGTATGTCAAAGGTTTAACAGTCCTCCAAATTGACAAGCCAATTCGAATTGCATGTCGTGTGCGCCGTCGCAATGAAGGAGTATCTATGATTCATACCCCAAATTAGCTACGTCTGTCACAAAACTAGAGTTAATTTTTTTTAATCTAAATGGTAGCGTAGGTTAATGGTCGTTTTTAAAATGTACCACGTTCAATGCATAAGTAAATTGTAAAACAAAATAACTGTAGTTCTAAGCTAAAATTTTGAAGTCTGTATATTAGGAAGCTGTCAACACCGAAAGAAATGAAGCTAGTAAAACCAACAAGCGAAGTTTGCTGTACTTGAATTAACAGCTGCACAGTAAAAATTGATAGCTTTGTGGTTATCTAAACGAGGTTTTGTCAAGAGGGAAACTTTTATGGTAATTTCTACAGATGAAAAACTGCTGATCTCAAGCTAACAACATTCTGTAAAAATTACAGGTCTTAGTCAATCTAACTGTTTTTCTGTTCAAAGGGAAATTTCTGTACTACCAACAGCCATTTTAAATCAGTTTACGTTGGTATTTGAAGGGTGAAATTAATAATAGCTAGTTAACAAAGCAGGGCTATGCGGTCACCGTGGTGTGATGGTAGCATACTACGCCTGCTAAACCGAAAATCCTGGGATCAAGAACTGCAAAAACCAACATTCAAAATCTTGGGAAAAAATTGGTGCGTATTCTTCTTTACGCGCGTGAGAAGTAATACTTCTTGTCATCATGGACAAATAGTTTTTAATTGCAACTACATTAATTATAAGTAATAAATTACAATAAAATAATAAAAGAACTGGAAAAAGATAGTCAACAAAGTTAATAAAGTCCAGTTCCATTTGAAAAATTGAATAAATAGATATATATTTTCTTGCATTGAATGTAAAATAAATTCTTGAATTAAACGAATGTTATTATTTTTAAAATATGTCCATTGCCAAAGCATCTTCCGGAATGACTGAATTGGAAAATCAGTTATTAGAGCTTATGATAAAAAGGGCTACTTACGACTGCAAATTTGAGGAAAATTAAATGCGAAATGGATTTGTTCGAATAGTTTGGTTCCTGGTTCACTTACTGGAAAGAAACTTCACAGGAACACCCTCCGGATTGCTTTGCAAGTATCATGCAAATTTCAATAAAATCGGCGGAGCGGTTTTGAAGCGCATAAGCTGCATACAAACATATATACATCCTTTTTACTTATATAAATAGATTAAATCTCTTTAAGGCACAAACATTAGAATACATGTACAAGATACCAAAAATATATGTTTTTGTTTAATAATTTAAACGAAATGTTAAAATTTTTTTACGAAATATTACTTTCCAAGAGAAGTTCTTAAGCGTTAAAAACATTAAAACGCATAATCATGTATGTATGTCAAGCTGATATGAAATGAAAATACATACATACGTAGATGCGTACATACCTACAAATGTACTACCGAAGTCAATTAACGATAGCAAATGAGGGATTTTTTCACCATTCCATCTAAACATGTGACGCAATGTATGAGGTGGTGAAAGTCCCACTCAAAACAAGTATGCTCGTGAAGTTTGCAGCGAAGAACCACACGAACTGCATTTTCAATCTATTAGTCTAGTATTTCATCTTTCAACGAAGCATAATAAAAATTTTTTTCTTGTTGCTTTGTTTCTTGTTTTTTGTTGTTTTTTTTGTAATAGCTTGTGCAGAGTTGATTCAATACCTTTTTGCGATGTATCAAAATGACAGAAATATGGGCAGAACTGACCCGTAATTTGGTTATTTTACAAGTAATTTCCTTTCAGTGAATGGTCTTTCCATATAAACTTTATTCCGCACATAATATTCACTTAACTAAGACTCCCACCAGGCTCCTATTACGCTCATAAGTAGCTCATATTTTGCTTCAATATAACTCATTTTTGAGTCGTTTATGTGGTTCATATTAGACATTAAAATAGGAACATCCAGGATAGATTTTGGAAGCTGGGAATTAAAAATGGGAAAACGCATCCGGGATGTTATTTGGAAAATAGGAATTTGGGACAGTGGATTAGATAACTTTTTGTGATTGGGGGATTTATTTTGGCAATTTTATTTTTTTTTACTTTCAAGTTATTTTTATTGGTTCTTATTTATAATTATAAGAATCAGTTATTATATTGTATAAAACCAAACAACAAATTGGGATATATTTGTACTTGGGTGCCCTCAATAGGCGAAAAAGTCTTTCAATAATTAACGAAGGAAATCAAGTTATCGGGATTTTTTCGATAACTTATCTATGATTTCATCAGTTCTGATTGCAACGTGATGATGATAACCAGAGCAGCCAGTCCATTCAAGCGATTTTACAAACAAAAAAATCAGGCAAAAATTACTTTTTAATTTTAGAATAAAATTAATTGATCTAAAAGTAAATTTAATTACCTACTTCTTTTGTCGTGTTTCTCAGAATCGTCTTAATCCGTTTCAAACTTGCGAAAGTGCGTTCCGCAGTTAATATCGATACCGGTTTCGGTGGCGTCGTGACACAAATTCATAACTACAATGAATAAATTTTTTTCTTTCCAAGTTTAGAGTGATATAAAAGAGTTAATACTGCAAAAAGGTTAATGGCATTTGGAGAAATGATGCATACATGAATATGTATAAGCACAATTTATCATAAAATATATTTTCAATTTCCCATGGGAGGCGATCGATCCCCTTGATTTGCCCCCTATCTACGCCACTGATTGGGAGGGAACCTTCAAAAAAGAGTAATCCGACTTCCGCTTTGTTTGAAGGCATACAAACCAGCACATCACACGACGGCAGTTTTATGGTTACAATGAAATAACACAAAATAATTACAACGCTAAAAGTCGGGGAATTTGGGAGATGATTCGAGAGGAGTACGTAATAAAAAGTGAAAAAAATTAACCTTTTCTACATGTCTGTTTTGTTTGCTCATAACTCATACCTTTTATCATATCGGATTCATAGAAGGCTTCCTGCGATAATAGATGGATTTGGAAATTAGAAAAGTAAATTTTAAAAACGATAGCGTAACTTTTATATGAGAATAGTAATTTTTATTTAAGAGAGCGTCGAATTAAAATGGGAAGCCGTTAGTTTGAATTTAAGTATGGTTAGTTGAAAATGGGAAAGCGTCACGAAGTAAATGTGGGAGCGTCATATGGAAATGAGAATAATCAATTGTACATGCGAAAGGGTCAAAGCATTTCAAATGAGAAAAGTCAATTGCAAATATAACAGCTTCACTTCAATGGAGGGCGAAATAGTCGCACAGCTGGTGCGGGATCAGTGTTTGGAATGGAGGGGGATTGGTTAGAATACCCATATGCCCTGCTTTGGAAAGGTCTGGTTTTGCTGTGCGAAATGCTCCATGCCACTCTGGAACCTTATCAGTGGTAGCCTGGTGGTCTTGTGTCTAGAATCGTGCTCGCCCATGCTGACATAAATCAACATTGTTTGGAGAATATTTAGAACAATTGGTGGATGAAGCGAAGGAATTTGGCACAACAACTTCAATCACAGATTACGATTATTTCTCATTTACAAATGACGGTTCTCATATGGAATGAAGATTTCGCATTTAAATGTACTATTCTCATTTTCATATGACGCTTTCGCATTTAAAATTATTGCTTTCGCATTTACAACGGGTAAATGTGTGGCCATGTTAGGATTTGACCTCCGAACTTAAGATATGAAGCAGTAAACTTGTCAATCTGTACTGAAGATCTGATATCAAAAGTCACACTAAATCAGGAGTAACCATCTTAAGATCATAGGTCGCAAAAATTATTTATTTTTACTATTTCGGTTTCAATGACCTTCTCACATATTAAGCACAGTACAAAATTATACTTCCCGCAATTTAGCCTGAAGTATTATTTTAGGCGTATTGCAAAGCGACAGCGCAAAAAGCCCGAGCAGTTGCTCAAACTTTCCATTGTCTTGGATTTGTGAGAATCTGAGCGAATTCGCACAGATTTCCTTTCTTAACTAATACTGTGGTCAAAACTAAAAAAAAATGGAGGTTGCACCAACATTTTATTTCAGTTCGGACCTGTAATTGAATTACAATTATTGGAAATATGCTTCATACAAAATATTAAGGCCGTCTTTGAATAAGATTCTGATTCTTTTGTAACGGAATTCGAGAAGGGTTGATCTACTCCTTTTTCTTGTAGCAAATAGAAAACTTGCAATTGGTTTGGGAGGGTCTAAACGATGTTTGTGGCCTTTGCCGGATACAGTCCGGTGCTAGTAAGTCTATCTCGATAACGATTTGATATGACCACGTTGAACCTTCTAGGTCATACAACCTCCTCCTTGAGATCGCCAGACCCTCGCCTCCTAAATAAATAGGATTTGCCATGTGTAGATGGAGTTGAAGATTAAATTGATGAGGCTATAAATTGCGCTGCCAACAACCATTGAAGAGTTAAACTTAACAAAAATTATTTTCTTTGTCAAAAGCATTACATTAAAGCATTAGCGCAGAATGAAAGCGTACTTAGTTAAAAGTCCAAATATTTAACAGCTGAACCATAACACGTTTTCCGACAACACGCTCATGTCTTCTTAGTATTTCTGCGGCAACCCTCACAAACTCTTTACAGCTGTTTGCTATAATTCAACAAAATTAATGTTCCTCACCATAATTACAAGAACTATTTTATAATTTGTTTGCTGCGTCCCAGTTACTGCATATCTACTTGCTAAAATCATAACAATTACGAGTTAGTACTGTGAATTCTCCAAGTTGAGAAAGTGTGGTTGTGTGTGGTTAAGTCTGGCCTAAGTTGCACGTTCTTCTGCTTGCGATCTTTTATGTATGTGCGCTTCGTAAAGTGGTAGACAATTTATATGAATTTTAAGATCACAATGACAGTTTTATGAAAATCATTCATGTTTAATATCTTAGACAAAAGGAGGACGAGAATGCATTGCTTCAATTTGAAAAAGAAGAAAACAAGCGTAAGAACAAATTACAAGCCTTTAGTCTCTACAATGCAGCAGTAAGATGGCATTATTCTGATTCAGAAGATTCTTGGAAGTTTTAAGTGATATATGGAGGAATGTACAATTGTATGCACCTGAAAGAAGAGGCTTTTAAATAAAAGCTTAACCAGTGTTTAAACGCATAGTCTTTTGCGAGCAAAATGCTTGAAAATTTGTTTGCAAGCTCTGTCAACTATTACATAGATATCTTAGCCTGCACGGGTACAATTGAGCGTCCTACGATGGGCTCCCATGTAATGGGCCTGTTCTATAACCATGAGGGTTCCGACTGCAGCAAATATCGGTGGAAGAATTAACAGCTCATTAGTATAATAAAAATTTGCGGAGAGATCAGTAAACACAATGTATAAGAGCATTTTATCATATCTTTGCTTCTTGTTATGAGATTTTAATAAAAGCGATATGCCAGTGGCCGCTGCTTCGCTGCTTCTTCGCTTTTTTCTTCTTTTATTTGGCTATGAACGTGCTTTTACATGACGTCGTGTTGTACGTCATTGTTGCTTCGAAGGTGATTAATTTGAGGTAGTCAATATGCCGAAGATAAGCATTGCTTGGAGATTATTTCTAGACTTTTCCTGGGTTATAGTAGGACTATTTAGGAATTTTATCTAAACAATGTTTTTGATGTTTCGTGAATTTTTTGTTAGCCATTTCGGGAATATCTTGGGAGCAGTCTGGTATTGTTCTTAGATTATTTAGAAACCATCTGAGGCTATTTCCAGGTAACGTTGCTACTGTGGGACTTTTTGAGTTCTATTCGTAACTGCTTTAAAACTTTTTCGTACCCATAGCGGAAACAGTTTGGAACTATAAATAAAATAAATATAAGGCGCGATAACCTCCGAAGGGATCTAACGCCGAGCTTCTCTTGCAACTAGCGTCGTGCTCCTCTTATTTTTACCTACAAATTGGGACCTACTTGTTTTATGCCGACTCCGAACGGCAACTGCAAGGCAGATGAATTTTCACTGAGAGCTTTTAATGGTAGAAATACACTATTGCTGCATAATCAAATTGAAATTAGCTTCAATAAGTAAGGAAGGCTAAGTTCGGGTGTAGCCGAACATTATATACTCAGCTGAGAGCTTTGGAGCCAAAATAAGGGAAATCGCCATGTAGGAAAATGAACCTAGGGTGATTCCAGAATATGTTCGTAGGATATGGGTATGACTGAAAGGTGTTAATGAGTATTTTAAAAGGGAATAGGCCTTAGTTCTATAGGTGGACACCTTTTCGAGATATCGCCATAAAGGTGAACCAGGGGTGACTATAGAATGGTTTTGTACGATATAGGTATTAAATTCAAGGTATTAGTGGGGGTTTTAAAAGGGAGTGACCCCTAGTCGCATATGTGAAAAAATTTTCGAGAAATCGACCAAATGTGACTAGGGTGAACCAGAACATCATCTGTACGCTAATTTATTTATATATGCAATAGTACGAACAGTATTCCTGACATGATCCCAAGGGCTTTTTATTTCACCCTGCAGAATTTTCATATTCTTCTACTTAATATTTTACAAGTTTTTCTAAAGTTTGCATACTTTGAGTCAAAAAACCAATCCAATCACCATATTTCATTTCTCTTTTCGATTTGGTATAAAATTATGTAATTTTTTTCATTTTTCGAATATTCGATATCGCGAATGTGGTTGTGGTCATAGTCGGATTTCGTCCATTTTTATACCAAGATTAGAAGAAGCAGTGCCCTTTCCAATTTCACATGATTGGTACATTTTTGTTCGAATTATGGCATTAAAAGTATTCTAGAAAAATTAAATGAAAAAGGGCGGAGCCAAGCCTATTTTGAAATTTTCTTTTATTTTTGTATTTTGTTGCACCATATAATTTCTGGAGTTGAATGTTGACATAATTTACTTATATACTGTAAAGATATTAAATTTTTGTTAAAATTTTACTTAAAATTTTTTTTTAAAGTGGGCGTGGTCCTTCTCCGATTTTGCTAATTTTTATTAAGCGTGCATATAGTAATAGGGAGTAACGTTCCTGCCAAATTTCATCATGATATCTTCAATGGCTGCCAAATTACAGCTTTGCAAAAATTTTAAATTCCTTATTTTAAAAGTGGGCGGTGCCACACCCATTGTCCAAATTTTACTTATTTTCTATTCTGCGTCATAAGTTCAACCCACTACCAAGTTTCATCGCTTTATCTGTCTTTGGTAATGAATTATCGCACTTTTTCGGTTTTTCGAAATTTCCGATATCGAAAAAGTGGGCGTGGTTATATTCCGATTTCGTTCATTTTAAATAGCGACTCTGAGATGAGTGCTCAGGAACCTACATACAAAATTCCATCAAGATACCTCGAAAATTTACTCAAGTTATCGTGTTTACAGACGGACGGACGTACGGACGGACATGGATAAATAAATTTCTTTCTTCGCCCAGATCATTTTGAAATATAGAAGTCTATATCTATCTCAATTAGTTTATGCCGTTACAGGGTACAGTTATGCGAACAAAATTAATATACTCTTGGAGCTCTGCTCAGCTAAGTATAAAAATTGTTATCGCTTTATTATAGATAACAACCGATATCATAATTTTTGGTGTGCGGGTTACCTTCTTTGCATTATTTGTTATTATTCGCTAACTACAGTTATCATCGAGTTATCGTTTTGTTATAGGTAACCGATAAAAAAAGATTGGTTTGTTATCGATAAAAATCCAACCATACGTCCATTGCTAGTAAATTAGCATCAGGTGGCAACAGAAACATGTCGATTATGGTTGTCATCAATAAAAACCGGTAGCTCGTAAATAAGAAACCAGTTGAAGTGGCTCTGAGAGGGTTCGAGGGAGATTTATTGACCTCTTCACATTGGCGATGGTGAGTACGAGTTTTTTGCAGTCATCAACATAGTTTAGAGAATTAAAACACACCAGCGATGTCATGTTATGCGACTGAAAGATGAACCCGCCTACGGCAGCAGAAGAAGAGGTTGGTCTAAACTACGCTAGGTGAACGAGGTGGAAAGCCATTTAGATTCCTTCGTATTACCAATTGACCCCAGCTAGAATAACGAACGATTGGCACGTCTTGTTGTACGGCCATAACCGTTCAAACGGTTAAGCGGAGAGAAGTAAGATTAATTTCTGAATGCTTTCTATGAAGCTGAGGTCATTTGTTGAATCCAGTTTAAGCGAAATGCTGAAATCCCCTCTTCGCGTTGGAGTCCCCCATTAAAAAACTTATGAGCTAAGTCCGCCTGCAATGTTAAACGCACTGATGTAAAAGTAATACGCTTTCGACACAATCTTTCATGCAACAGTCCAGGTATTTTTCATTATTTGCATCTTGATTACTTCATAAGCTTATCCTATGAGCTTTCTTACAATATACGGCAAATATTATTCCGACAAGTAGGTATCTTAATATTATCAATTGCAGTTGACACCAGTTGCAGTCATTTATGAACAAAAGACTTAAGACACAAACTCTTCCAAAAGGCAAACAAATTGCTTGCCTTTATCTGCATTGCTTAATCATTTTGTTTATTTAATAAAATATTATTACTATTATTTTAAGAATTATTGTACACATTTCGTGTTGGTAAATTCCATCACTGCGGCAACACAACAATTAGCACACATATGCAACAAATATATTCACATATACCTACAAACATCTGTATATGCAAGCTATCTGCTATTCACACAATTTTCTTTGAAATTTTATAGTTTCGAATTTTTATCGTTTGCACTAAAAAGCTTAAGTTAGAGCACTACTTTGTGTTAATAACTTTTACATACAAAGTGAAAAACGGCATATGTTTGTTGTATTTGGGTGCTTGTTTGTGAGCTATACACGTAAGCGCAGCACTTAATTGTTATCAGTAGTTTAACGCAAATGTGCTACAAATTATATTAAACTTCAAATTGCACTAAATTGCTAGAAAAAAAGTGGAAAAAAAAACCTAAAAATATGCAAAAACTCAACCGAATTCAGCGGCTGAGTTATGCGCATGCAAATCTTATTTTTCTAAGTCAGTTTATTGGCGAAAACTTGCTCGGTTTGCATTGATGCAAAAAAAAATAGATTTCGGGCACTTCACCAACTCCTACTGACTGTTGCAAATGGGCGATATTCGGTTAATTGCTACCGCAGTTTAATTTGAAATTTTCATCGTGTTGATTGTAAAATATTTGGAGTATTCAATTAGCTAAAGTTTATGGAGTTTGGTAGTGAATATAGGAAGCTTATCTCAAGCATTAATATGTACGTATTTTTACTTTGCAGTGAGCTGTGTTTGGACATATGCACAATAGAAAGGAAAATACAAAGAATTTATATAAATGAGAAAATTTTTTTTGGCAAAAAATGCTGCTTTTTTATTAAAGTAAATAAAAGCCGCCCCAAAGCTTTTTCCGATGCAACAGTCCTCTGTATTTTACACAAAAAACAAAAACAATTGAAAACAAATTTTTAAGTAAACGGTTTTATTGAAAAGAATACTATGACTATCAATAGAATTTGACGTCCCCAACGCTTTTATATAATTGTCCCTTCAAATAGAGTGTGATGACTAGTACTCAGGACCTACCTAATTATTTCCTAGCTTTTAGTATTATTATTACTTAATGTAAGTATTCTTTCCAATAAAACCGTTTAAACTTACACATTTTTTTTATTTTTTAATTTTTGTCAAATTTTTAGTCTTTATTTAGTGACTCATTATTACAAGGCCACTTTCCTGACAATTTGTTACAATCAAAGTCCTCTATATATAATCCTTCCAAAGACTTTACTCGACTCAGCGCCACGTATGCTTATCTCTCCTCCAAAGTATTTTGATGTCACTTCTACTGGACTGTATGTAATAATTGTGCCAAATATGAGCCAAATCGAAACGCAAATACGAGTTTTTTTATTTTCAGCTGAGCAGAGCTCACAGAGTATATTAACTTTGTTCGCATAACGGTAATCCGTAACGGCATAAACTAATCGAGATAGATATAGACTTCTATATATCAAAATGATTTGGACGAAAAAAGAAACTCATTTAGCTATGTCCGTCCGTCCGTCCGTAAACACGATAACTTGAGTGAATTTTGAGGTATCTTGATGAAATTTGGTATGTATGTTCCTGGGTGCTCATCTCAGATCGCTATTTAAATGAACGAAATCGGACTATAACCACGCCCACTTTTTCGATATCGAAAATTTCGAAAAACCGAAAAAGTGCGATAATTCATTACCAAAGACGGATAAAGCGATGAAACTTGGTAGGTGCGTTGATCGTATGACGCAGAATAGAAAAATTAGTAAAATTTTGGACAATGGTAATTTAAAAGTTTTACAAGCTGTAATTTGGCAGTCGTTGAAGATATCATGACCAATTTGGTAGGCACGTTACTCCTATTACTATATGTGAGCTAAATAAAAATTAGCGAAATCGGATGACGAACACGCCCACTTTTAAAAACAATTTTTTTTTAATTCAAATTTTAACAAAAAATTTGAATATATTTACAGTATATAAGTAAATTATGTCAACATTCAACTCCAGTAATGACATGGTACAAAAAAATGCAAAAATAAAAGAATTTTCAAAATCGGCAGTGGCTCCGCCCTTTTTCATTTAATTCGTCTAAAATACTTTTAATGCCATAATTCGAACAAAAATTTACCAATCCTTGTGAAATTTGGTAGGGACATAGCTTCTATGACGATAACGAGTTTCTGTGAAAATTGGCGAAATCGGTTGAAGCCACGCCCATTTTTTATACACAGTCGACCGTCTGTCCTTCCGCTCGGCCGTTAACACGATAACTTGAGCAAAAATCGATATATCTTTACTAAACTTAGTCCACGTACTTATCTGAACTCACTTTATCTTGGTATAAAAAAGGCCGAAATCCGACTATGACCACGCCCACTTTTTCGATATCGAATATTACGAGAAAATGAAAATAAATGCCATAATTCTATACCAAATAAGTAAAAAGAGATGAAACGTGGTAATTTGATTGGTTTATTGACGCAAAATATAACTATAGAAAAAGCTTTGTAAAATGGGTGTGACACCTACCATATTAAGTAGAAGAAAATGAAAAAGTTCTGCAGAGCGAGATCAAAAGCCCTTGGAATCTTGGCAGGAATATTGTTCATGGTATTACATATATAAATAAATTAGTGGTACCCGACAGATGATGTTCCCTTATTTTGTCTCCAATGCTCTCAGCTGAGTATGTAATGTTCGGTTACACCCGAACTTAGCATTCCTTACTTGTTATTATCTTGATCCTTGCCGCATTTAGCGGCGATTATTTTTCATAGGTCGTTTTCTATTCATGTATGTATTATGTGTTCCAAATATGAGCCAAATCAGATCACAAATACGATTTTGTTCAAATATTTCGATCCATGTGTCACCTAGTAGGAGTTATTTTTTTGCATTTGTCATCGGGTTCTGAACTATATTCCAATTGCAAGCTTATCGGAAGTTACTTAAATTTTAGTTACAAAATTCTGTTCGTTACATCGATACACAGAGTCAAGGTAAATAAATTCGTTTTAAAAATAAAGTGCAGTGTTAACACTTTTCCGAGTAAACTACTTCAAATTTAGCACCAAATATTGTAATGTGAAAAACTTTTACGCCTTTAAAGAGTATATTAAAACTAATTTTGAAGTCAACTCTGTTGCTCCTTGTATTGAGTAATGGTATTTCACTATGCTTCCTTCAATAATCGGATTGTATATTTATGCCGATCATTCTAATACTTTATCTTTTGGCAGGCCGAGACACAATGAAGTTTTTCACATAGATGCGTTTAATGCAATCTTATGCATGCCAGTGACATCGCCACAATCGCGCAAGATTTGCTTTGTCAATGTAAAGGAACTTCAGACTTTTGCAATTGAAGTTTATTTCGTCTTACCATCCACACACAAAATTTCGTGAAAAATGTGAAAAATTTAAGAAAAGTACCAACAAGCGGAAAAAGTAATTGCACTTGCGAAGTGTAAAAGCATTCAAGCCAAATCAAATGTCAAATTCTTCTTCTCATGCTTTCTTGCAACAAAAGTTGGAAGATGGCTACTTTTTCATGTCAAATGGTGTCCTCCATAAAAATGCGCGCAATCTACTCATAATGCATAAGATTGTGTTAAACGCATCTATATGAAAAACTGCGCATATGACGGGGTTTTAGCTTATTTGATTCTATGCAACACCCCAAACACAGCGCACAACCCGACTACCGGTTATCATTGATGTTTACAGCCATTCACTCTCAGCCATCTAACACAGAACTAAGTGGTTGCGATTTCAAAAAATATCGTTGCTCTCTCGCCGAAAGCATACATGCGAAATCTCTTTATTTGAGTAACTCGGTCACTTCTGAACTTTATGGGCTGCAAGTCTTAAAACAAAGCCTTACATATAATTCTAAAACAGACATTTAGTTCTAAATAAAAACCGTCCCATCCATTTCTGAAACTTTTAAGAATTACGTTCTAAACTTCCATTCTCTACGCAGAGTATTTATTCGACCGAACGCAAATTTAATGCTTACCGGAAAGGGGTGTGATTGTGTGAGTCGTAAATCAACTGCTTTTCTCTTATTCGACTAACGAATTGCTTTATTGCGTGCTTTGTTCATTTCCTCATACACTTTAGAGCTTTACAACTCTTCAAGTAGCTAAATAAGAAAATTTAAAACAAAGGGCAAATTGGCGCTATCACATAAGTATGGTGAAATTAATAGACGTAAACCATGGACAAAATAATAAGGTGAACTCTGTGTTAAGTTCAAATGAAGTCGATTTTTTACTATGCAAAAGCACTTGACCCATACTACTACACGTGTTGGTTTATGTTCCATATGCTCAAAAGTATTTTCGTTTTGTTTTCGCTTTTTTATCGTTTTCATTCGTAAATTTCCAGATTACGGGCTTCAGCCCAGACGAACGATTCGCCTCTAAACGATTTCGTCAAGCAATGTTATTCTCTATTATTTTCTTTCGCCCTTTAAGTTTCTTACTTTATGTCAAACAGGAAAGTGAAAGCAATTGTCAAATGAAATGTTGCCATGATATAACAAAGTGTAAATACACTAGAGATTCGTCACTGTGGCGAAACGCACTTCCGTTTCGTAATAGGGAATGAGGCCCTACATCTTTTGTGAGTAGGCAAACTGTCTGATTGTGGTCTCTCGGCGAACTAGAAAGTGCAAGGCTAAATTTTCTATATGCCGGGTAGTCTTTTTTCTCTTCAGCTAATGAGCCAAAACTTTGTAGATTATTTAATTGCTATTCCAGAAAAGCAGTCTTCTACGCGACGTTGCAATGCTGGACAATCTTTAGACGGCTCATGTTGAAGACAATATGAATGGGTATTTTTTAAAGGGACTATGAATGGTGTCCCCAAGACCGCTCCCGAATTCAGTGTTGCTATCCCTGCCGATAGGGTCCCACCTAGCAAACATATTATCCGTTATAAAACTCCTAGTGCTGCTAAAGTAGCATTTGTCATATCCGGCAGCGCGTTAGCGGCAATACATTTTGATTCAAAGTCAGGATGACAGTGGAAAAACAATATTTGAAATCTACCTTTACCTTTAATTTTGTGTATGAATGAATTAGGAAATGCGATAAACATTCTTGAAGTCAATCACCGTTAGCGGAGAAGGGACACGCTACACGAACTCATCAATGAACTATGACGCACATCTCCTATAATGATAAGATAATACGCATTTAATGTGATATTCAGCTATGGGAAGCTAACTGATTAATACTTGGTTGAGCTATGAGTGTTTATATTTCGGAACAACCCTAAATTGAAAATCCAAATATATCAGAATCAAATTAAATGATCGTCAGTAGTTTCTACATACATAGAAAATAACACTAGGAGCATAGCGAAGCCTCGCACTACCATGGCCATTCAGTATAATGTGCAAATACAAAATATGAATCACCTTTTAAATTTTATTATACAAAGTTTATGTTTCAAGCATTTGTGGTAATATATAAAATGCTAAACTAAATACGAGTTAGAATTTCCGGCTACATAATTATCTTTTATCTGGTTTTCTGAGCTTGATGTTTGTGTTTTCCATGTTTTTATAACTTTACACTAGAAACTGAAATTGTTCATCTTTTACACATCCCAGCTTTTCATTTCCACATATGAAATCCCACGACAATTAAAAACTAAAACTAGAAAACTCTAATGAGCGGCAAACTAAAAGGATAAAGGGCTTTGTGGGGCTGCAAATCAAAAAGATGCTTCCGCGCTGATTTCTAACAATGCACAACTTAAGATTTGACAAATGCATGAAAGTTACAAAAGTCAGTTGACATAACAAATCCAATAGGCAGATTCAGGAAAAAGAGAAATTTACATACAGCCAGCTTCAAAATTATAATAGGGTTCTCCATATCGCAGCATAAGGTTTTAATATTTGATCATAGTTGGCAAGAAAACAGAAGTTTCCAACAAGCGCGCCAGTCGCTTCTTCGCTCTACCAACTGGCGCTGTGACCAAAAGGGAGTTTTTATCATTTTCCACTTCGTCCTTCCAGCGGAGTGAGGCCCGCCCTCTTCCTCTGCTTCCATAGCCGCGTTCCGATAAACAAATTTTCTTAGCCGGAGCGTCGTTTTTCATTCGCATAACATGGCCTAGCCAGCGTTTTAATTCGCTGAACTAAATTGATGTCTGCTTAAAGCTCGTAAAGCTCATCATTAAATCTTTTTCGGTACACGCCATCGCCAGCACGTAGAGGTCCGTAAATCTTTCAAAGAACCTTTCTCTCGAACTCTCCCAGAACATATAGCAGGAAGGTGAATGTTAGCTATCATGTAGAAAATGATTTTAGGTTGCCGAGAGAGGAATTCACTTTTCAATTTTCTACATAGTCCAAAGTAGCATTTATTGACAAGAATGATTCTTCGCACAGTAACGTAGTTTCCAGAGCGCAAATGCGCTGAATCTTTGCTCGGTGACAGCAGGTTCTTCTTTTCGTCGTCATTCGTCATCAAACCTATCTTTTCCGCTTCTTTTTCCAGTTTGGAGTAACTTATGGCGCGGAAGTTCAGGCCGATGGTATAAATGTCATCGCCAGAAATTGCACGCTTTTGTAGAATATTGTGCTAGGGCGGTTAGGTAATGCAGCTATTATAATTTTCCGCGGCATCCAATTTAAAAATTCGCACAATAGGGGGTCATCCTGTCTGAAACCTCGTTTATTTTCGAACTTCCCGGAGAGGTCCTTCCCAATTCTGACTGAGCTGGTGGTGTTGCTCAACGTTATTTTGCACAGCCGAATAAGTTTTGCGGGGAAACCAAACTCAGTCACAGCGGCATTAATTTCCTGTAAGTATTCAACAAAATTATAAAGGTAGTTAAGAGCTTTCTAAGAACTTAAAATAAGAAATAATAATATTGCAACAATCACTTTTGTTTTAGTTGAGATTTAAAGACTATATAAATATAATGATTAAAAAAAAACTGAAACGGTTTAATGTATTGAATACAAGCCAGCAACATTATCCTGCATTTACCAGATTGCATGGAAAGATATAAAATTAGCACTTGCATACGTGATGTTGCAGTTTTTCTAACCTTGCAGACAAACGTGAAAGTGGAAGAGAGACATTACCCAAAAAGTCAAGAAGAAGTCATTTAGCTCAACTCATTTGCTCACTGCTTTTGTAATTTGGTAAACGACATGGTTTGGAGATAGTGTACTAACCAAGGAACTTCGGCTCAATTGGTTAGGTTAGATTGAACTATTCTGGTCGTTCCGAGATAATCTCACATAGACTGCATGCGTCTCTACTCAATTAAATTGAGAAATTTTTTACGCTCCGCAGCTGTGGTTTGAAGCCCTTTGAGAGCATTTCAATTCTTGAGTGGTATATTATCCTATGCCGGTTTTTAAAAACTCATTCCCGTTAAAATTTTGATACGAGTCCTTGTTCAAATTTGCTGGAAAAACAGCCTAACTTAGAGTTTTAACTTTGTGGCGTTTATGAAACATTTATGAAGTGGGCACTTCTTCAACCAAATTCTAATAAACGATGCATTTGAAAAAGTTCTGAGGTAGAGCGGTATAAAACTGACACCCCAAGATTTGGTAGTATTCCAGTCAGTCTATCTCTTTCGAAGAAAAACCCACCAGCCTGCTGGCTGCTGTCGTTCATAGTCGGCTTAAAAAATTTAGGCCCCGAAAATTTGTAGAAAAAAAACTAATAGTTATGAAATTTCTTACGTCTATCATATAGTTCAAGGTATAAGCAAGTTCGGAAAATAAACAGTGGCAACATCCCTCCACTACTCCTAGGTTTGGTGATCGTTATAATTCTGAGTATCAGAAAATTTAAGGAATTTCTCAGGTCATTTAAGATTTTGTTCTGGGTCATCTCGGGGTTATTTTAGGTTCGTTTCTGTATGGGTGGTTTTCAAGAATTTTTCGGGACTATTAGAGTATTGTGTTCGGGATCCTCTTTGGGGATCATTTCTGGGCTAAGTTGATTCCGGGAATATTTCGGAGTAGTTTCAGATAATTTCGAGATGGTTTTCGAGATATTTTCGGGGCTACCGGGAAATGGTATTTGGGATCATTTTAGTATTGTTTTATGTATAATTTCAATACTGTATGAGGCATCAGTTTGAAAAAATTGTACGGCCATTGAAAGATAAATCCGTGATGATATTCGGGATTATTTCAAGATTGTTTTGCGGATATTTAAGGGATATATTGGGACTGTTTCGGGTTACTACTTCGGGCAATTTTGGAATAGTTTATTTGTGTGGTTTTTCGGAGCTTTTCGAGATCACATTTTGAGATCGACTAGAAACCACTTTTGATCATTTGGTAACTGTTTCGCAATCATTTTTGAATGGTTTTCGGATCATATCGTGACACCAGCTCATTGCGGCATGATATTCCATATTAAACACGGACTATTATGAGTTTATTTCTGTGATAAATTTAACGTCATTCAGGATCATTTCAGAATTGTTCGGGAAATATTTCTAGGATTTCCCGTTTCTTTGAGATATTGTGTTTGGGATTAATTCCGAATCATTTTTGGTCCACTTCTGTATAATTTTAGCATTACTTTAGAGATAATTTCAGGATAAATATGTGACTATTGCGATATATGTATTTTTGAGGTATCCTTTGGATATTGTTTTTGGGATAAATACCGGATAATTTTTGATCTGCCTCTGTAAATTTTTCTTCTACTTGAAGAAAGCACAAACAAAGTGGAATATCATCACCACCTGTGCAATATCAAAATCCATTTGGCCAAACTATAATGGAAAGAGTACGAGAAGTTTTCTGAACAAATCCAGGGCCAACACACGCAAACTGATAGCAGTCTGCATCCGTCAACAACTCTGGCTGGTTGTAGTACAATGACCGTAACATTCCGTAGGTTTTAGACGAGTTACATGGCATCAAAAGGGCTTTAAATAGCTACTTGGGTGACCAGGGTTGCAGCCATTTCACCTACTTACTTACCTAGGTTAGGTTAGTTTAGGTTTGGGTGATGCCCGAGG
>JARSSU010031367.1:0-58641 GCA_029619165.1 Eurosta solidaginis
TACCACACGACGTTATCAACTATGTACAGGTAAACATAATATTCACATGATTTATGATTAAGGTCGTTATACCCAAGTCTAATGCATTGCGGTCACCTCACTGTAACTTTTGTCACATTACCAAACTCAATCCATGGCTTCTAGATGGAAAAAGTGCAATTAATCCCATCAATCCTAGTTGCCACAAGCTTGTAGAGCGGCAACTGCTCCTTAAAATATTCGAACAAAGAACTTCTACTCAGAGTATAGCACACTTTGTCATAAAACCCCGTAAGCGCAGACTCGACAGGGACCCAAACTAGTACTACATAAACGACACAGTATAAACTCTTTCCTCTGTCCCAGGATTTTCGAGAAATATAGCTAGTGAGCCTCACAGACGCGAAACACATCGGCAAGCTGCCATGATCTAGGTTGATAGGTAAAGATTGCCCGCAAAGTAAAGCATGCCTGCAGTGCGCAATCTTACGGTAGGAAAAGCAGCGCGAGCGCTCACAAATTCCTAGCAGGAATCAACTATGTTCACCACACCAAAAAACTTGAACACAATTTTTTTAAACAATAAGTTAAAGCCACACAAAAATTACTACGCGGTTGGAGTATTAGAAAATGTCAAAGATTAAAAATTTCTATTGAATCACATTTAGCAACTACCACTAACAAAAATTGTATATAAATAATAGTTTCAATTTAGTTAAATAACAAAATATCAGACAGTCGGCATCGAAAGTTTAACCAATCGTCCTAGCCTGTGTGTAAGGGTGAAATGATAGAACTAACGATAGAATTTAAGATGAGCATTTAGCTTGTCACACGATTTAGTTCGATCCCATGCAACATACTTAACTCTTACAGATAATTATTGAACGATTTCATGCGGCAATTCGCCCCACTACAAAGTACGATCAGAATTTAGCTCATGAAGTGCCATATCCAGAACCGACTTAAAGCCCTGTTCACTACTATAGTGAGTCTGAAAATCTTGCAGTATCATCACACATTTATAATAACAATCGCACCCAATCCAAGTCGTAGAGATGATATAATTTCCTAGAGAAAGGGAATGATCCCATTTGAACTGGCCTGGTGCTCACAATGGAGTAGATACAGACGACATCCCTAGTATAGGCGCACCTGCTTTTGCCCTCACCCAGATTCTAAGGGTATTCACCCATACGATTGTCATGTCTTGCCGCGCCTACTTATAGCCGAAGAAGGCGCTTCCTATCAATATTCTGATAAGATGCATGCGACTTATATTTGCCCCCGACCAACAATGTAGCACTTATCTGCTCTACTGTTGAAGACCTTCCTCCTATGGACCGTCATAGTAATTGCCCACTTCTTTCTTACTGCCCTGAAATACTAGCACCATTTTGGGCTAGTCAGTAATCTATCAATCAGAAAAAACATAACGCAATGAAACCAGTACAGGTGTGCTTCACTGAAACGTTCCATTAGTACCAATAACAAACAATGTTTGCACGGCCGTCATATATCCTAGGTAGCATGAAATAAAGAGAAGAAGAAAACGGGCAGAAACATTGCGGAAGCGCAAATAGTGAAAAGTTAAGCTGGCAGAGAAGGAATGTGCGAGAAACATGTAAACCTCGAGAACAAAAGGAAGAGCCGGAGATAGCATGGGCATTAAAAGCCTAAGAATAAGCACACCCGGTAATAATGTATGGGCCCGACCTATATCTTGCCGACATATTGAGTTAATAAATGCATGATGGCTTAAGCGTCAACAGAAGAGTTAAAGCAACATACGCGAATATAGATAATAATTAATAAATCAGTAAGCCCAACGGATACCCCCTACCGAATTGATTATCTGTTGTAAGCCGCCGGGCTCCTTCTCTCGCCTTTGCTTGCTGCCCTGAGCTTTGTGATACTCGAATACTACTCTTATATTCAACTTTTGTGTGCCCTAATGGCCACAGAGCTCGTCGTACTCACTCCACTCATGCCGTTTCTTGAATGCCGCTTATATTGCCATAATTGTTTACAAGTGGTCTTTCGGAGGGCTTACAATAAAATATGAAACTAATACATGCTCGTCTATTCGAAGAAATATCATAACAACCTTTTGTGACGCAACAAAACACCACAACACAAAAAAATTTTCTCCCAAAAATAACACTTTCAAATGTTATTACCCGAGAACCACGTATATAACTATATAATATTTGTAGTACTAATAATAAAACAATTATAAATGATATAAATTTGTGGCCCTCAAGTACTAAACATGGATCTGAAAACCCAATTGAAAAACATTCGAAATTTTAACGGTTAAAGATTTTTCTCAAGTAATTTCGAAGTGTTGATCAGTACGCAAACGTTATTCCAGCCCAAGATCTGGCTCGGCCACTCAATAATTTATATGCCAAACGATTTTTTCTTAGAACATTCAATAATAAAAAAATAAAATTCTAATCGACGAAATTTTATAAAAAATGGTCCCTCCTCTGGACCGAGCTATTCTTAGCGATTTTCGCAGCTAGTACTATATAAGTTTTAGTACAGCCTTCCAACCTCACCCAAAGTAAATAAATTGCTACACGCAATTTTAAGCCGGAAACTCCGCCTTATATCTACACTTCTCACTAATAGCGATTCCACGTATCAGCTAATTGTTAAGAATAAATCCAAACCTACCAATCATACTACTGTATTGGCACAAATGGCACCTATTTATCCCAAGCACATTTTTACTCTTTGTGAAAAGCTACCTTCAACCAATAACACTATATCATCGCTAACCAATTCAAGCGTGCTAAATACAAATCAAACTGACTGTACGTCACAGACCTTCTAGAGTAGCTTTCTATACTCTACATGCCCCCAAATGTACTAGACGTTTCTAGTCTTTCTAGAATCCACTTATACCTGGTCCCACATATGACGGTACGATATTTGTAGTGTGCGTGCCCTAGACGCATATGGCGTGTGTATATGCTGAGCTGAAGTAGTAAGCTGTGTGAATATGACATAAGCGTTTAGTGCATAGTGGATGAAATAAATGGATTTTCTTTCATTGTACTCAAACGAATCCCCCGATGATCGAGTAAAAAATATACCAAATCACACTCCAAAAGTTTTTTTCCCAAAAGTCTCCGGAGTGACCGAATTTAGCAAGAACCAACTAGATAATACATAAGTATGCTAGCGGTCTTTTGTATATCCAAAAAAACCGCCGTTGCCCGGTGTCAGGAACTTCATCTAACACAACATTAAAGTGCTAGCTATAACGCGGAATTATGATTCTGAAGAAACACTTTATACAGTTAAAAAAACAAGTAAGGAAGGCTAAGTTCGGGTGTAACCGAAACATTACATACTCAGTTGAGAGCTAGACATGTGGAAGACAAAGTAAGGAAATCACCATGTTGTAAAAGAACCTAGGGTAACCCTGAATGTGTTTGTATGACATGTGTATCAAATGGAAGGTTAAAGAGAATTTTAGAGATGAAGGTGCATCAGTTATATAGATGGACGTCATTTAGGGATATCGCCATAAAGGTGGACCAGGCCTGACTCTAGAATTGTGTTTGTACAATATGGGTATCAAATGAAAGGTGTAATGAGTATTTTTAAAAGGAGTGGCGCTCGGGTCTAGTTCTATAGGTGGATGCCTTTTCGATATATCGCCATAAAGGCGGACAGGGGTGACTCTAGAATATTTGTACAATATGGGTATCAAAATGAAAAGTGTTATGAGTATTTTAAAAAGGATTGGACCTTAGTTCCTATATGTGGACGCCTTTTCAAGATATCGCCATAAACGTGGGCCAGGGGGTGACTCTAGAATGTGTTTGTAGGATATGGGTATCAAATTAAAGATACTAATGAGGAGTTTAACAGGGAGTGGCCCTTAATTGTAATATGTGAAGGCGTCTTCGAGATATCGACCAAAATGTGGACCAGGGTGATCAGAAAAATCGTCTGCCGGGTACCGCTATTATTTATATATGTAATACCACGAACAGTATTCCTTCCAAGATTCCAAGGGCTTTTGATTTCGCCCTGCAAAACTTTTTGCATTTTCTTCTACTTAATATGGTAGGTGTCACACCCATTTTACCAAGTTTTTTTCTAAAGTTATATTTTGCGTCAATAGACCAATACAATTACCATGTTTCGTCCCTTTTTTCGTATTTGGTATATAATTATGGCATTTTTTCACTTTTTCGTAATTTTCGATATCGAAAAAATGGGCGTGGTCATAGTCGGATTTCCGCCATTTTTTACACCAATACAAAGTGAGTTCAGATAAGTACGTGAACTGAGTTTAGTAAAGATATATCGATTTTTGCTCAAGTTATCGTGTTAACGGCCGAGCGGAAGGACAGACGGTCGACTGTGTATAAAAACTGGGCGTGTGCTTCAACCGATTTCGCCCCTTTTAACAGAAAACTGTTATCGTCCTAGAATCCAAGCCTCTACCAAATTCACAAGGATTGGTAAATTTTTGTTCGTCTTGTGGCATTAAAGTATCCTAGACAAATTAAATGAAAAAGGGCGGAGCCTACGCCCATGTTGAAATTTTATTTTATTTTTGATTTTGTTGCAACATATCATTACTGGAGTTGAATGTTGATATAATTTACTTATATACTGTAAAGATATTAACTTTTCTTTTAAAATTTGAATTATTGTTTTAAAAAGTGGGGAGATGGTCGTTCTCCGATTTTGCTAATTTTTATTAAGCAGACATATAGTAATAAGAGTGACGTTCCTGCCTAATTTCATCATGATATTCTTCAACGACTGCCAAATTACAGCTTGCAAAACTTCTAAATTACCTTCTTTTAAAAGTGGGCGGTGCCACGCCCGTTGTCCAAAATTTTACTAGTTTTCTATTCTGCGTCATAAGTTCAATTCACCTACCAATTTCCATCGCTTAATCCGTATTTGGTAATGAATTATCGCACTTTTTCGATTTTTCGAAATTTTCGATATCGAAAAAGTGGGCGTGGCTATTGTCCGATATCGTTCATTTTAAACAGCGATCTGAGATGAGTGCCCTGGAACCCACGTACCAAATTTCATCAAGATACCTCAAAACTTACTCAAGTTATCGTGTTAACGGACAGACGAACGGACGGACGGACGGACATGGCTCAATCGAATTTTTTTCGATACTGATGATTTTGATATATGGAAGTCTATATCTATCTCGATTCCTTTATACCTGTACAACCAACCGTTATCCAATCAAAGTTAATATACTCTGTGAGCTCTGCTCAACTGAGTATAAAAATAAAAGAAGTTTATCAATTGAAGCGTTACAATTATGTAACATATATAAAAACATTTCTTTATTGAGTACCAGTAAGGAGCATAAAACTAATATTTAAAAAAAAATAATAACAGCTACATTCAATGCAAAATCATTTCATAAAACATTTTAGGTACAAAAGATTTAGACTCAGGTATAAAAGTTGACAAATTGTCATATATTATAACTCATGTTTCAATCACTACATTAACATTTCTTCTTCTTTGAGGTCTTTAAATACCTCAGTTGACAAAATGCTTTTTTCTTATCTATATTATGACAACTACTGTAAGCTGATTTCGTCAATTCTTTAGTTTTTACTAAATTTGAAACTGTGTTATTTGAAGTCTATTTCTACACTTAGTTTTAATTAAATTTTGTATAGAAAATATCATTTCTACGTTTGTGGATGGATGTGGAATCGACAATACATCTTGAACTATTGTATAAATATTGGAAAACATTTGCGCATTTAATTCATTTTTAACTTATCTTAATTCTTCCCAAAAGCTGCATATATTTAAATTCTTGAATTTTTTAAGGCTCTCATGCTCTGAAATAAATAATAAATTAAGGATAAATTTTTCTCTATTTTATCAAATGCAGATTTCGGAAAAAAGTCCTTAACTAAAGGTACAATACTATTTGTTTATCACCGCTTAAAATACTTTCTGGCGAAAGCTTTATAGCCCACAACAAAGTTTTATAATTTAAATTTACTTTCTCTAATAAAGTGCTACCAAATTGTATATAGAATTGCTTAGCACAGCTCTTAAATATGTGTTACGCCATCTTTTTCGAAAAGGTTGTTTGATAGAATAATATCCACATTAACACCGCAGTAAACTTCATCTGGGGTTAAGTGATTTTCGGCTAAAATCAATATTTAACATCCAAATAGGACTGGAGTTTAAATAAGATCTTTTTATAAAATTTTTCATTTTTAATAAGTAAATGTAGCGAATGCCTTCAGATTGCATTTCTATATTTACATTATTTATTTCATTTAAAATATAAGAAAGATATGTAAAATATACTTTAAAAATAGGACTTTGAAAAATTTCAGATATAAGATTAATATTTTGATTACTGCTTTTATTTTCAAATACGTAAAGATTAAAATAATACTTGAGGGCATCGCATTGCTCAAGAATTCTTCCTATGACTGCTTGTCTAGAAAGCAACCTTTATGGGGGCATACTTTAGTATAACATGCATTTCTGTACCGAAATGTTCGTGAAAATTCTGAAAGTCTGCCCTCCTAAGGGGGCTGTTACAAAAATGATAGTTTACGTCTTTTAACCCTAGAATGCATACGTTGAGCCTCCGGGGCTCACTTGGATATATATTTCAACATATCTTATAAATTTGAAATAATTTTTACAAGAGGCTTTTGGGATGCTATATTTGAATTATTCTAATCATACCAGGCATTGATTTTTTGATTTTTTTTTCTCAGAAATAAAAGCAATTTTTTATCAATACCCCTTTTATACATATGATGAGAATGTGAGGTTCATATGGCTCAACGAAGTATGCCATGCAAATTTATTTGAGCAATGACCATTATTCTATGTAAACTGAAGTGAGGCTATTTAATAGTAGGCATTGATATTTTGAAAAAAAAACAATCAACCAAATATGCTTTTGCAGAAGAGTACTCAGTAGTGTTCGATTTGTGGTCAAGTGCACAACAATATACTTGTTTATTGATAAGAAATAAATAATATCGGTTCAAACTACATCAGGTAATAAATATTCATATCAAAAATTGATTTATATTAGGTACGATAACAATATGAATGTGTAATGTCTACATATTTCAATAGGAAAAATAGGAATACAAAAATGGCATCAACAAGCAAAAAATCTGTTCGTGGAAATGATGACAATGGAGAATCGATTATCAAGGCATGGCTTGAGGAGGATGATGATTATATTGTTGAAAGTAACTCGTCTGGCGAAGATGATAGTTTTCAAACATTTGAGGAGGAGCCCAATGAACACTTCTATATGTCCGACGATAGTGAAGACGAGAACAGCCCCGAAGAAAATATAGCCATATCGGACCGCTGCAGTAACTCCTTTTCCGGAAAAATTGGGTTTATATGGAATAGTTCACCACCCCAGCAGAACAAAGTTCGCGCACACAACTTAATGCGTTTTACTCCTGGGTCTTATACAAAATGTAATATTTGGTCTAAGAAGAACGCCTGGGACAAATTTATTACATCGGAAATGATCGGCGAAATCATATTATGTACAAGCAGAGAAGCTAGCCGCTGTTTTGAGGCACAGAGAAAATATTGGCCACCCTGGAGAAAGACGAAATTGAGGCTTTTTTTGGTTGATACTGATAGGCTGGTGTGGAAAAAATTGGGATACACCCGTCCGTGAGCTTTTCCTGGATAAGACGGCAAACCCTATATACAACGCTACAATGTCAATAAACCGATTCGAAAACATACGCAGGATGCTTCGATTCGATGATAAGAGAACACGCAAATTTCGAATCTCATCAGACAAATTTTCGCCCAATCATCATATATGGGAATTGTTTCTACAGAGGTGCCGAACAGTAATCATTACAAAAGCATTTGTAACAATTGACGAACAGGTATTAAGTTTTAGAGGACGCGCAAATTTTATTCAGTATATGCCATCGAAGCCAGCCAAGTACGGAATTAAATTATTTTGGCTTTGTGAAAGTGATTCGGGTTATGCCATTGATGGCCAAGTTTATTTAGGTCGCCAGCCCGGAAATAATGTTCAACATAATGTAGCTGAAAATATCGTAAAATCCCTTGTTACAACCATACAGAACTCTGGGCGAAATCTAACTTTTGATAATTATTTCAAGAGCATTCCCCTTGCGTTGGATTTATTGGAAGCTGGAATTACAATTGTAGGAACTTTACGTAAAAATAAAAAGGAAATACCAGGAGAATTCCAAGCTTCTAAAGAAAGAATCGTTTACTCATCTCTATTTGGTTTCAAAGACGACTTAACATTAGTAAGTTACGTTCCGAAAACAAAGCGGTTATATTACTAAGCTCTATGCATCACGATGATATTGTTAACATTGAGAATGTAACTAAAAAACCAGATATTATCAAGTTCTATAACAAAACCAAGTAAATTATACATGCAAAGGCAAACAAGGCGATGGCCTATGGCTGTTTGGTATAATATAATGTATGTTGGAGCTCTGAACGCCTTTTTGATATTTATTCAGGAAAATTCCGCCTTTGCAACTGGGATACGGCAGAAAAGGCGTATCTTTCTGAAGGAACTAGTAATTGAGTTGGTACTTCCATTTATGAAGCGGAGAGCACAAAGTTCAACCAAACTGTCTAAAGTTCATAAAATGGCTATGGCAAATTTTATACAGATTGAAGAAGAAGCAACGACTAAGAATGATACTCCGCCGACAAAAAGGAAAAGATGTGAATTCTGTCCTTCCAAAATAAATCGCATGGGCAGACTATTTTGCGTTAAGTGTGCTAAAAGTATTTGTAAAGAACATTCATTACTGCTTTGTGAAACATGTTCCAATTGTACTAATTAGCACATACTTTTTTGTATTTATATAACAATTACACGTATTTGTAATAATAAAAAGAAACGATAAATGAATTAAAGTTTTATCCCAGTAATATTTAGTTTTATTTATAATTAAAGCCATACTTCTAGTACTTGAGCCTCTGAGGCTCATCGCATGCATAACTGTAGTTTTTTTACGCATGCATCCTAGGGTTAAAAATTTATCAATATTTTTTTTATATACGTATATCAGTCGTTTCATCTATTATTTGAGAGTAATAATTCTTCTGAGAAAATGCAATTATGGATTTATAATTTTCTGGCCCTGTTATTTGAGTTATTATTTTGTGTGCTTTAATTCTATTGAGGCAAAATTTGTTTACAATTTTAGAATCAGCTATATAAGCATACTAGCCTTACCCGGCGTATGTTGTAACGCCCGAGATCGAATGAATGTTGCGTTATTTTCTGTTTTGTTTGTTGATAATTTAATTTATTGTTATGTAAATTGAATTGAATTTTGTACGCATATTTGGTGAAATTTTCTGTTAAAACATTTTAATCTTGTATCTTATTGTATTGCATGTGGGTACACAATAGTTTTGGTTTATTCGTTCGGTGCAAAGATAAAAAAATTTTTTGGTGTTCCAACTCTAGAGCAAGCAACATATAGCTGGCCATGGGAAAATCACGGACTCTCTAAATTTAAGCCTGCAACAGTAAGCGATTGTCGTTGTGCTTTGTTGATTGTAATTGAAAAAGCAAGGCGTACAGGAAACTGTAAGCGCTTAAAATTGAATGGTAAATCTGTAGGAGTCATTGGGATCCGTGATATGAGCACATCTTCACCTTTGCTTTTACCGCTGACAATTATAATTGTTGCTTCGGTTACATTTGGCATTAATTTCTAAACGCAAAGTCTGGTTCCATTGCACAATTTGGTGGGTTTAAATTCCGGAGACCTAATGGTACCTGGACCAGCACAGAAGGGGAAACTCTAGAGCTGCTCCTGGATACACATTTCCCGGGAAATATGACAAACGCACCGGAATTACCTGCAGCAAACCAAGCTGTGAATATACCCATCACTGAGGAGAGAGTGAGGTGGGCAGTCAAAAGTTTTAAACATTTTAAGGCTGCTGGACCAGACGGGATTGTACCCGCTCAACTTATCTACTCTTTGGAGGTATCAGCCAACTGGCTGCGGCACATATATACCGCTTGTTTGGCTATGAACTATATTCCGTGTGCATGGAGGAGCGCCACGGTCATATTCATTCCTAAGGCAGGCAAAGCCTCTCATTACGAGCCGAAGGACTATAGACCTATCAGTCTTTCATCCTTCGCACTCAAGACCCTAGAGAGAATAGTTAGCGATTTTCTCACTACAAGCATTGATAGGAATCTCATTTCGGACTATCAACACGCGTACACCAAAGGTAAATCTACGGAGACTGCGCTACACAGCCTAGTCTCTACTATAGAAACATCCTTGTTCGAAAAGGATTATTGTCTTGTGGCCTTCCTATACATTGAAGGAGCATTCAACAACATAAGTCCAGACGCCGTTAACATTGCTTTAACTGATCTGGACGTAAATAGACCCCTAGTGGGACTAATTGATCAACTGCTCAGGGGAAGGAAAGTGCTTTCCTCACTGGGGAAGGTTGAGATGACACGATTTGTCGCAAGGGGCACGCCCCAGGGTGGTGTCCTTTCCCCCTTACTATGGAACCTAACGGTAAACTCGCTATTAAGAGATACTAGTTGGGGGAGCGGGAAGGTCGTGGCATATGCTGATGACCTAGCGATTATCTACAGAGGCAAGTTCCCTCAAACTTTGTGCGACTGGATGCAGGTAGCATTGCGAGAGGTTTCCTTGTGGGCTTCTCGATGTGGACTCAGCGTCAACTCCGATAAAGTAGAGCTTGTATTATATACCAAACGATACAAAATACCATCGTTGAACCTACCAGAACTAAATGGGGTGCGCCTAAGCCTGGAAGATAAAGCCAAATTTTTAGGCGTAGTTTTAGACAAAAAGCTGAACTGGAAGGACAACGTTATCCAGCGACAAAAGAAAGCGTACATTGCATTATATACGTGTAAAAGAGCCATTGGCAAAAAATGGGGACTCACCCCCAACATATGCAGATGGATTTATACCGCGATTATCAGACCCATACTGCTGTATGGGGTAGTCGTATGGTGGCCAGCCTTGAGCAAGGCGTCAAACCTAAACTTGTTGGGTAAAGTCCACAGATCCAGCATGATAAGCATAAGCGGGGCTCTAAGAACAACGCCTAGCGAAGCTCTTCAGGTCGTTCTTGACATCTTTCCACTGGATCTGGCTGGTCATCGAGCAGCGGCAACGTCAGCCCTGCGTCTAAGGGAGTTGTCGTGCTGGAACAACAGGACCACAGGACACTCAAGTATACTAAACAAATACAGTTTTCTCCCTCCTAGTACGGATCGCTGTGCGACCACAACAGTTGCGGAAACCAACTTTAAATAAACATACCCAGCAGGGATGACTGGACGGAGTCGGACAAGTGCCTTGCTATGGGCAACAGCATTTCCATATACACGGACGGCTCCAAGCTAAACGGGAGAGTTGGAGGTGGAGTATACTCAAGGGACCTTGACCTCCAGCTCTCATTCAGACTACCCGACCACTGCAGTGTATTCCAGGCAGAAGTTGCAGCCATAATGGAAGCCGCAGCTAGGATAGGGACATACATTGTCGGCAAAGAAATTTTTATCTTCAGCGACAGCTAAGCTGCCATAAAATCTCTGGGCTCCCACTCGTTCAATTCTGAACTAGCACTAAACTGTCGCCGATCTCTTCAAGAGATGGCTCAACAGAACCGTGTACACCTCACATGGGTCCCTGGACATAGGGATATCGAGGGAAACTGCATTGCAGATGAACTCGCTAGGCAGGGTACAACCAAGCAGGTTCTTCCTGGACAAGAACGCTTAGGTATGCCCCTGTCCACATGCAAGCTAATGCTAAAAGAGCACATCTACCGTCAAGCCGACGAAAGATGGCTACAAACACCGGGATGTCGAACGTCGAAAGAAACCTGGCCTAAATGGGATCCTAAAAGGTCCCGTCACGTTTACAACCTAAGAAGGGATACAATTTCCACACTTGTAGGGGCACTAACGGGTCATTGCCTCATAGGTAGGCATGCAGAAAGGCTAGGAGCGCCTTATCGTCGTTGCTGTAGGAGTTGTAAAGAAGATGAGGAGGAGGAAACGGTGGTTCACCTCATTTGCAACTGCCCAGCGCTAAGCGGAGCACGGCAGCGCTTTCTGGGAGCTCCATTTCTTGATACTATGAGTCAGGTTGTGGAGCATGACGTCAAGGACCTGGTAGCTTTCATCAGGTCCTCAAAATGGTTCGAAGAGGAGAGGTAACGGTGTTTTTCGTGGTATCACAACGGGCCTAGTACTACTGGCCTAAGTGTGCCCTCGGGCAGCCACCCCAACCTAACCTAACCTAAATTCCGAAGAAGCATGATTGGTGAGCCAATTTTCAAAGTTAATATATACGCAGGCATTCCAGGTGGTTCTAAGGAGTTTAGAAATTCAATTGGATAATTCACAATTTTATATTCATCTGTAACTGTGTCGATCGATTGATGGGCTTCATTCTGTATTGCGAACGATAGCTCAGACGAACGATTCGTCTCAAAACGATTTCGTCCAGCAATGGTATTCTTCATTTTCGTTCACCAGGAAATTTTGTTAACATGATCATTTTTGAGAGTATCTTAGCTCGTTCGCATAGCCAAAAAACAAAAACATTTAAAATTAAAATTCTTAATTCTTAAATATGAAAAATTTTTCGTCTTGATCGAAGGAACTTGCAGCCAAAATTTGGTGATGATCGAAGTATGGGAAACACGTTTTCATAGGGAATAAACACACAGAATTTGATTTTTATAGAAGATGTAGATAGACTGAAACTAAAAAATTTGTTTAACTGCGGCAGATTACTAGACGTCCAAAAGGCATAACAGCCAAACTCAACAATGCAGTCACACTTTAGGTGTTAAAATAACTTAAGTTTGTAAGGCAGCCATAGTTCTGAAAAATCCCATTTGTAGGGAAGATGCCACGCCCCTTTTTTCCCCATTCCACATTTTACTGGATCTGTTAGGACTTAACGTCATATAGCTCCTTACCAATTTACATTATCCTACCATTACTACATCCAGAGATATGCAGTATAATATTTTCCATTTGTATGGGAGGTGCCACGCCCCCTTTTTCCCAATTCTACGTTTTTGTGGTGGTGTTAGGGATTGACCTCATATAACTCCTTACTGAATTTCAATGTTCTGGCATGTATACATCCAAAGTTATGCAGTACCAAAAATTCCATTTGTATGGGAGGTGCCACGTCCATTTTATATATCGAAATTATTTTTAGCCTAAAACCTCCCCGTTGATCGAAGGAACCTTCAACCAAAATTTGGTGATGACTGAAGTGTGGGAAATACGTTTCCATAGCGAACATACATACAGAATTTGATTTTATATATAGACTAGCAGACTCGGCAGAAGTTGTTCTGCCCTAAATTTGGTCTATCTGCATACATTTTAATAAGCTTTTTCCGTCTAACTCTGCCTTCGCCCCTCTAAACTTTTTCCTAATCTTTGTATTCACTCCTCCCTCCGTATTTTTCTCTTCATCTATCTCCATCTTCGTCTCATTCTATCGCTTTCTCAGTCTCCTTTTCTCTTTTCTTTTCTCTCAAGTTTTTCTCATTCTTCTTCACATCTTATTGCCAGTCCCAGAGGGTGGTATGAATTTTGTTCCAGTCCCATTCCGAGTCTCAGTCTCAGTCTCAGTCCCAGTCCTAGTCTTAATGCCAGTCCCAGTCCGCCTCTGGTCTACTTCTCGGAAAAAAAGCATCGTAAATACTAATATAGGCAAATTTATATACAAAATTTCAAGCAAATCGAAGAGAACGTATGTAAATAGGTATTATTAATTCATGTCTTTATTTCAGCTTCGCATGGATATTTATCAATTTTGCTAGGTTGATGCGACTAAATCGAATATCACAATGAAAATTACCTTAAAGCTCTCAGCAACAACTTTCATTTGATATCCATAATACACACACATTCTAGGGGTATCCGGGTACATGTTTTGGCCTATACCTCGAGACCCTAGTCACCCAGCTGTGTAATACTTACTCTGTGCTAAAGCACACATCAACAGCTTCCATTTGATACCCATAATATAAAAACACATTCTAGGGGTACCCGGGTGTGGACTATATCTCGAGAGCCTGTACGTCGATCGCAACCACACTATGTGCAAACCACATTGTGAGGCATGCGCAACTTATGTGAAAGTTTGAACAAAATCGACCGGATAGTTTTTGATTCTATAAGCCTCACACAAACGGACATTCATTTTTATACTCAGCGTATTTTGCACACAGAGTATATTAACTTTGATTGGATAATGGTTGGTTGTACAGGTATAAAGGAATCGAGACAGATATAGACTTCCATATATCAAAATCATCAGTATCGAAAAAAAATTTGACTGAGCCATGTCCGTCCCTCCGCCCGTTAACACGATAACTTGAGTAAATATTAAGATATCTTTACCAAATTTGGCACACGAGCTTATCTGGACCCAGAATATATTTGTATTGAAAATGAGCGATATCGGATGATAACCAAGCCCACTTTTTACATATAAAAAATTTTGGATCCTGAATTTTCTTTGCTATAAGCCTCGCGGAGCCCGAGACCTTTCCAACGAATGCAAAACCGTGGAAATCGGTTCGTGCGTTCTGGAGTTAAAGCGTCAGGAAGGAATACCCCACTTATTTTTATATCTATTATAGATTTAAATGATCCATAATTGCAAATGGCAAATTGTGCTCGGCAACAAAACAACTTAACTACGTATATACTATATAGTTTCTGCCCTCCACCTAAGTCTGATCGGCCCGATCAGACAAATTTTTCGGTCTACGCGCTGCCAGCCTTTCCAAATGAACCACTTTCATTTTGTTTCGTGGTTTGCCAATGGTTTGTATGCGGTAAACTACATCGTTGATTCGTTTTATAACTTTGCACAGGCCTTCCCAATTAAACTGCAATTTCGGGGACAAACCTTTTTTTCGTTGTGGGTTGTATAACAGCACCAAATCTCCTTCCTGAAAACCTTCCGAATTAATTGCTTTATCGTATCCGGCTTTCATCTTGTCACTCATAATTTTTGTTCGTTGCTTTACAAGATCGTGTATTTCTCTCAGCTCTTCTTCCAAAACACCAGTGGATTTCTTGACATTTATCTCTGCATCGGCATCTATCCCAAACTTCAAATCAGCTGGCAGTCGAAGGTCAAAAATTACCTTTGCGGGAGTTTGGCCTGTTGTCTCATGCACTGCAGATCGGTAAGCCATCAGCAATAATGATATGTGTGTATTCCACTCCTTATTGTACTTGTCTACTACTTTCCTTAAATGCTCCTCCAGGCTTCTATTGAAGCGTTCTACCATACCATCGGACTGAGGACGCAATGAATTTGTTCGTATTTTTGGAATGCCCAACTTCTTACACATTTCTTGGAACACAGCTGATTCAAAATTCCTGCCTTGGTCAGAATGTAACTCCATTGGTACACCATACCTTGCAACCCAATCGTTTGTAACCACTTCTGCTACTGTTTCCGCTTCTTGGTTTGGGATTGTGTATACCTCTGGCCATTTACTGAAATAATCCATAACCAAAATTACGTATTTGTTTCCGCCGTTGCTAGTAGAAAATTGACCTGCGACATCCACGGTGATCCTTTCAAATGGTGCACCTGAAATATACTGCTTCATCTGGCCATGACTTCGTGTTTTGGGCGCTTTCGCTCTGCTGCAAACCTCGCAGTTGGCAATCCACTCGGTGACTGACTGACTGCAACCAACCCAAAAGAATCTCAGCTTAATTTTCTCGAGCGTCTTCATGATTCCAAGATGACTTCCGCTTGGACCATTATGCAGCTCGCTGAGCACGCCAGGAATCATTTTCCTGGGAACAACTATCAGTTTCTTTTGGCATTGACCATCCTCACTCTTCCATACTCGATGCAAGCAACCGCATATCAATTATAAACTGTTCCAATGTGCCCAATATGACTTCGCAATGGGACTCTCTGCTGACATCTCTTCTCTGTTTGGTCTTTCATTTCGTTCGAGCCCTTGCATAACATGTGACAGACCAGTATCTTCTAGCTGACACTTCCTTAGTTGTTCCTTGCCCCATTCATCCGTACATGTTATAGTATAGCATTTCCATGGGTACTACCTTTCCGATGCACAATGTAAAGGTCATAGCTTTGTAGTCGCTCGATCCGCCGTGCCAATTGTCTTTCTGAATTACGGAACTACCAGAGCCATTTTAACGCTGCATGATCTGTCCTGACGCGGAATCGCTGCCCGTAGAGGTACTTGCGAAAATGTTTAATGCACTCTACCAATGCCAACAGCTCTCTCCGTGTAACGCAATAGTTCCTCTCAGGTTTTCTGATTGATCGGCTGCAATAGGCAACTACCTTCTCCTGTGCATCGACCAGTTGTGATAAAACGCATCCGATAGAATATCCGCTCGCATCTGTATGTAGAATAAACGTTGCTCCTGGAATCGGATATGCCAACATTGGGGCAGTGCACAAACGCTCTTTCAATATTTGGAAAGCCAGTTCTTTGTCCTTCCTCCATACAAAAGCTTTATTTTTTCTTGTAAGCTCGTTGAGGCTATGTGCTACGGTAGCAAAGTTTGGTACAAACCGGCGGTAATATGTGCATAGCCCAAGGAAACTTCTTAATTCATGCAAGTTCTGTGGTCTTGACCAATTCTTTGCAGCCCTTATCTTTTCATTCGCAGTACAGGATCCCTCTGTCGTTACCTTGTGACCGAAATAATTTACTTCCTTTTTAAACAGCGAACACTTTTTGGGACTAAGTCTCAGACCAGCGCGAGCTATTCTCTGGAAAACTTCCTCCAAGTTCTTAAGATGTTCATCAAAATTCTTGCCCAATACGACGATGTCGTCCAGGTACACCCAGCATGTTTTTCCATGTAGTCCTTTCAGTACCTGGTCCATGAGACTCTCAAAAGTAGCTGGTGCATTACAAAGTCCAAAAGCATCACTGTAAATTGCCAAAGACCATCACCGAAACTGAAGGCTGTTTCTCTTTGTCTTCCTCCTTCACTTCCACTTGCCAGTAGCCGCTTTTCAAGTCCATTGTTGGAAACCATTTTGTACCAGACAGCGAGTCCATAGTATGTCAATTCTTGGCAATGGGTAGCTATCCATTTTAGTAACGTCGTTCAATTTTCGATAGTCCACGCAAAATCTCATTTTTCCATCCTTCTTCTTCACAAGTACCACAGGCGAGCTCCATGGACTAGCTGATAGTTCGATGTCACTCATTTCTTGTACAATTTGACTCACAACTTCCCGCTTCGCCAGTGGAACACTACGAGGAGCGTGACGGATCGGCCTAGCATCTCCAGTGTCAATTTGATTTTTCACAACGTTGGTGCGGCCTGGTTTGGAGCAATCTTGGTCAAATATGTTGGCGTACTTTAGGAGCAGTGGCTTTACCTTACTCTGATAGTCTTCCTCTAGTCCCTTCGTCCATGCCATGATGTCATCTGAGAGATCAATACTGCTAGTTGAAACGTCTTCCTGGAGCTGTTCACAATTGTTTACTACTTCAGCCTCTTGGCATCTTCCCAAAATAGCTCCTCTGATCAGTTTGAGTGGTGATTTGAACTCATGGAGTACTCTTACCGGGATACGTCCATCTTGTTTTGTTATAGCCAGGGGTTTTCCTACAAGTATGGTCGGTGTTGATTTGTTTGCTGATTCGACAACCCACAATTTGTTTGTCCCACAATCTCCACCAACCTTTGCCCAGATGATTGCTTCTAATTTTGGTGGTAATTGCTGACTCTCTTCCACCAGCACTCGTTTACTACTGTAGCCTTTCTCGTAGCCGAAATTATGTAGCACATCCATGTTCTTCTATCGTATCATCTTGCTTTGCATATCGATCTTGATGCCTTGGTCGATTAAGAAGTCCACTCCAATTATGATTTCATCAACAATCTCTGCCACTATAAAATTGTATAGTAACGCGACGTTCCCAATTGCTACTTCACATGCTACTTCCCCAATTACTTGGGTGTCCTCTCCCGTGGCTGTACGTAATCTTGCTCCAAGCAATGGTCTTATCTTCTTGTTGACTAAATCTGATCGATTGGTGGAATGAGATGCACTTGTATCTACAGTCAGTAAACGAACCTTTACATCCACACGTCCTCCGAGAGTAAGATTGCTTGACCTTCTTCCGAGATAGAGATTATGGGGCATTCAATTGCAGGAGCCAGCTGTCGCCCCTTGCTTAGTTGAACGATTGAGTAGATTTGGAGATTTGCTCATCTCCTTCAGCTCTGCGTTTATGGCCACCCACATTGTTAGAACTATTAGGGTTGGTACTGCAATAACGTGCAATGTGCCCTGGCTTTCCACATTTAAAGCATTGGCTGCATCATTATTCTTCTACTGCGTTCCCTTCAATGCTTCCAAAATTGCGTCTACCCACTCTGGTCTTTCCACTTCCACACGATGGCCTTTGTAAGCTGATTTACTCAAAAATGAGGCAGTTTTCTGGGTCAATGCATGTGATACCGTTTCTGCGAATGTTGGCTTTGGGTTTGCGTATGTGGCTAGCCTGGTTTCGACGTCCATACGTCCATAAATCTCTGAACTTTTACCCTTTCGGTGTATTCCACAGGTGCGTCGGCACTCGCCAAATGTGTAAACCTTTCGATATCTGACGCAAACTCATTAGCTTTTTGGTAGCAGTTTTGCAACTCTATTTGGTATATCTGTTTCCTGTGTTCGCCTCCGAATCGCCTCTCTAGAGCGCTCATTAATGTTTCATAGTTGTTCCGTTCGTAATCTGGAATTGTCTGCAAGATTTCAGCTGCAGGCCTTTTCAATGCAGCAACTTTATCTTCAGCATTCCAGTGGTTCACTGCTGCGGTCTTCTCGAACTGTAGCTTAAAGACCTGGAAAGGAACTGAACCGTCAAAAGATGGAGTTTTTACCTTCGTATTACTCGCTGAAGCAGGCGGGCGATTAAGTTGCAATTCCTGCATACGACCTCTCAAAACATCCACCTCTGCCTCGAATTTTTCTTCAAACTGCATTATATTTTCGTCCATGCGCGTTTCGAGTTTTGACGATATACGCGCCTCTTGTGCTTCTAGTTGTACTGTCATGCATGTCTCTTGTTCTTTCAGTTGAGTTGCCATATATGTCTTTTGTTCTTCCAGCTGTGATGAAGTTTGTGTTTCCTGTGCTTCAATCTTGGCTGTTATACGTTTCTCCTGCGATTCCAGTTGGGATGACATTTGCGACAACATTTCTGAAATGTGTGCCTCTTGTGCTTCCATCTTGGGTGTTATACGTGTCTCCTGTGATTCCAGTTGGGATGCTATACTTGTCTCCTGTTCTGCCAGTTGTGATGTTATATATGTCTGTTGTTCTTCCAGTTGAGATGAAATTTCGGTTGATATTTGTTTCAAAACTGCTAGTATCGCGTTAGTGTAAACACTTGCCAATGGATTCGGAGTCTCTATCTTCTCCTCCATTTTAGTCGCTGGCTCTTCCACATCAGGATAAAATACATACTCGTCCACATTAATTCCTTCCAACTCCATTACCTCTCGTAGCCGTGTCTGAATTTCGGTCTTATGGCCGGTTGTATTCAATCCACGGTTCTCCAACTCCTTTTTCAGTTGCTAGATCCTTAATTCACTTAACTTTTCCATGTCCTTGTTGTTCTGTGGAATTTATTCTACAATTCCTCTTCTGACACCAATTGTAACGAATTTAGGGAAACTCCACTTATTTTACGCCTTCTACTAAAGTTCGTATCGCTAAATTGTTGAAAAAATAACTCCAATATTCTGTATTGCAAAATGATCTTTATTAGACTACTTTGAAAGTACTTCACAATATAACTTATAGTTCGCAACCGATAGCGTGCTTAAATCAAACTGATTTCGGGCTACTCAGCTTCTGCTGCTTTCATATTCTCTGCCCAAACGTCTAGACGTTTCTTCCTCTAGAATCCTCTACCTGTTCACCCCATACGCGCGTGTATTTGTAGTGTGTAACCATATGCATGTGTATATGTGAGCGAAGTAGTAGCTGATGATGACATGCGTTTGTTAGTATCTCCCTGCTGCTTGTATGAATGTGTGTACATGATGATTAATTTATTTACGTACATACAAGTATGGCAGCTTGCTTTATTGTTGTTGTGGCTTTATTTACTTAGTACCAGCCTAGAGATGGCAATATTCGTCACAATATAATCATGCAAACAGCTACAATCAACAATAATATAATCATGCAAACAGCAACAATAACAAAAGCGTATAATAACAACAGCACAAAGTAAGTCAGACGCTGAATCAGCAAGTGAACACCAAGCTGCAATCATTCTCACGACAATGCGAAACTCGACTCTGACGATGAAAGCCGAGCATACCAGCAAGCGGCAAATGCCAAGTCAACATTATTACGGCAGCAGCGGTGCGATTAGGGAAGTGGAGATAGGCATTCAGGTGCAGTCAGTAAATTAAACGTTTATAAAAATACAAAAGTAATTAAACGTGTGTAACACGTACAGGATAATCCCTATTAAATTAATCAACAATCAACAATACATATGGCTCCAGCGTGACACTCCAGCGAGGACACTCCAACGAAGACACCCCGATCCTGCCAGAAATTGAATATGAATATCTGTATGTAAGTAGAGTGTTTAGCATACCGTTTAAATAAATAAATAAAGTGATGGAAGTTTTTGCAAAGTTTTGCCCTGAGAGAAGACGTTGGTTTTGAAAGACGGTTGTTAAGTGTTAGTCTTAAAATGGGCCAAGCTCAAATGCAGGCCCTTTTGAATGTTGCGGTTCGCCCGCGACCGAGCAGACAAAGCGTGAGTTTCAGAAAAGGATGGACGATTTGACCAGTAGGTTGACGAGAATGGAAACCACTGCTCGAGTGGTGGAGTACGCGGCTGTTACAATTCGACCTGGCGTTGCCTGTGACTAATCACTAGACCTTGTAAAGACAATGCCGGAATTTAACGGCGATGATGATAGGTACGTGTCTTGGAGGCAGGTCGCACATACGGCCTATAGAGTTTTTGAAAATTATGCCGGAAGCTCAAGGCACTATCAGGTTGTGGGCATTACAAAGAATAAAACGGTGGGGTCTGCTGACTTGGTTTTGTCATCTTTTAACACAGTCCTGAATTTTCAGGCTATAATTTCAAAGCCGGACTTCACTTACGCTGATAAAAAACCAGTGTATTTGATTGAAAAAGAGCTCTCAATGTTGAGCCAAGGGTAATTATCGGTAGCTAAGTTCTATGATGAGATAGAACGAAATGTAACGCTTATAATCAATAAAACTAAAAGGACTCACGGTGAAAATAGGGTACTTATTGAGTCGCTCTGTAAAAGATGTCGGGAAGATGCCCTTTTTGTGTTCATTTCTGGTCTTAATCGGCCATTGTACGATATTCTTTTCTCGTCGCAACCCTCGGATCTGCTTTTTGCACTGGCATTGGCCCAGAAACTTGAGGCTAACCGAGCTGGGATGACAAAAATGAATATCATGAATTCGATCGGAAGGACGAATCTTTTATCTCAGGTCCCTAATTCATATCAATATTCATCACAATTCCGTAGGGTCCCGAATGAACAAATACGACATCGTTCGGTCCCAATGGAGGTGGACCCACCCTCTCACGTTTTAGGCAAACAAGGTTACAACTGCCATGTAATGCTGTCCGACAAGTGGTTCAGGGTTTTTCTCGAAATCAAAATAATTGGAACCCGGGCAACTCCGCGGAACTCACAACCACCCAAGGTAATTCGAAACTAGCCCCGTTGCACAAAAACGACAACAATAAGTGAACGCTACCCAGTCCCAAAAAAGGAGCGCATTAACCACCTCGCTCATGCGATGAATGGTTTGGAGAACGGACATTATATGAGTAAAGACGATTATGGCTTTGCCGCGCAGTTTGAGAACAATGAATTTGAACCTAGCGATGACGTTAATTTTTTAGAGGTAGGTCCCTCTTGCCCTATGTCAGCAGGACACTTCGGGGAAGAGACCAAAAGTTCCTGGTCGATACAGGTGCCGCCAAAAGTTATATTAAAATGTTCAGTACTCTTAAGGGAATCAAAGGCCTGCAAAGACCCTTTACCGTTAGATCTATTCATGGCACCGAAAAAGTTGAACTGTATTGCACAATAAACATTTTTAATAAGAATTGTTTTGTTGAATTATTTTTAATAAGAACTTCGAGTTTTTTATCCTCCTTAGCCTCGATACATTTGACGGTATCATTGGCTTCGATCTTCTTAAGGAGGTGAACGGTAATATCGATTTGAGGAACCTAATTTTGAGATACGATTGAGGTTGTGAGAGGCTTTCTTGTTTCCGCTGCCTACATGTGAATAGGATAACTTCATCGAACCAGAATTTGGTGGGGGTAGAACAGAGCGTTACATTAATTCTGAAGCGGCGTGCTAGGGTTTCCGCTGATCCAGACGAGGCTCTGCTGTGCAACAATAACATTGTTGGAACAATTGGGACCGTCGACGACCTTCCAGTGTATTCTGAAACCTACCCATATCCCCGGCAGCAATGGAATTCGTTAACAATGAAATTTCAGACGTGCTGCGCAACGGTATTATAAGGCTATCCCGTTCTCCCTACAACAACCCAATATGGGTAGTAGATAAAAAAGGGCATAACGAGGAGGGTAAGAGGAAATCGCATCTGGCGATAGACTTGATGAAACTTAACAGCAAAACCATAAGCGACAAGTATCCAATCCCTGAAACCTCTGTTATTCTATCAAAAATGGGAGGCCCGGCATTTTTTTCAACAATCGATCTGAAGTCGGGCTTCCATCAAATTAAATTGGCAGAGAAGAACCGTGAAAAGACAGCTTTATCCGTAAACAGTGGGAATTATGAATTTTGCAGACTCCCTTTCGGTTTGAAGAATGCTCCAAGCATTTTTCAGCGGGCCATCGATGACGTCTTTAGAAACAAGATTGGAAGGACGTGTCACGTCTACATCGATGATATGATCAAATTATCTAGAACTGCAGAGGAGCATGATAGGGACGTCGACCGAATCCTTGTAAAACTGTACAATGCTAATATGCTCGTGTCTGCTGAGAAATCTAAATTGTTTCGGCAGAGCGTTGAGTTTCTTGGATTTACTGTGTCGGCATAAGAACCTGCCCCGACAAGGTAAAATACATACTTAGCTTCGAGGTTCCAAGATTACTTCGAGCATTGCGCTTATTTCTGGGACTTGCAGGCTATTACCGGCACTTTGTGAGGGACTTTGCCGCAATTGTTATGCCACTGACGAAATATTTGCGGGTGAAAATGGGAACATTAAGGCCAACCAATCGAAGAGGGTTGAAATAACTCTGGATGATGGGGCATTAAGCGCATTCGATAGGGTGAAGAAAATCCTTGCATCTGAAAATGTATTGCTTCTATACACCGACTATGAAAAACCATTCGGGTTGACCGCTGACGCATCGTCTCTCTAACAATGATATCGAGAACACTTTCGCAGACTGAAGAGAACTACGCTACTAATGAGCGGAAGTTGTTGGCTATAGTCTGGGATCTACAGAAGCTCTGGAACTACTTATACGGCGAGAACAACCTAAAGATCTTTGCAATATCTGATAAGTATCCGAATGTAAAGATCAAGAGATGACGAGCCTTTGTGGAGGAGTTTTCCCCACAATTCCATTACAACCTGGAAAGGAAAACCTAGTTGCTGACGCATTGTCCCGGCAACATATAAATGCGATGGATTGCGAACGGTCAGACAGCGTGATAGCGAATACTGAGGAGTCCCTTACCCAAACTATTTCGACGGCGCCAAATCCTTTGAACTGTTTTCGGAATCAAATTATTCTTGAGGAGGGTGAATCATTCTCGCAAAGCGCTAAAATAATTTTTAAGACAAGGATAAGGCACTGTGTAATTTTCAGTAGCCCGGACGAACTTGTGCGCGCAATGAAGGAATGCGTTAAAACAAACGTTGTGAACGGTGTGTTGTGTGACTTACCGACTCTTGCTAAAATGCAAGTCAAAATACTTACCGAGCTTCCCTCCAGTTGGGATACGTCATGCGAAAAAACAGGTCATAGACGTTTTCAATAAGGATGACCAGCTGCAGATTCTGCAGACAGAACACCGCAGGGCCCATAGATCATTGCGTGAAAATGTACACCAAATCCTTGAATGCTATTACTTTCTGGCATGAGGAAAATGTTGAAGGAAATAATTTCTAATAGTAAAGTATGTCATGCGGCTAAATTCCAACGGCATCCACCAAAGCCGGGAGTAGGGAAAACGCCTATTGCCTCGTATCCAGGGGAACTTATCCATGTGGAAATTTATTCCACGGACAAAACTCACTTCTTAACATCCATAGGCAAATTTTCGAAATTCGCCGTGGTATTTCCAATAAAGTCTAGAGCTATAGTTTACGTGAAAGAACCCATATATGAATTGCTTAACTTTTATAAAAATACCAAAACTTTAGTCTGCGACAATGAAAAGTCCCTAAACTCAGAAACGATTAAGACAATACTAAGAAATAATTTCGGTGTGGAAATTTATACCACACCTCCTTCACATAGTACTTCGAACGGTCAAATTTAACAGTTCCATAGTACACTCACTGAAATTGCCCGTTGTCTGAAGCTAGAGGGTAAGTTATCCGACACAGTTGAACTGATTCTTGTCGCAACATCAAAATACATCGCACAGTCCATTCCGTAACGCGAAAAAAACCTATAGATATAATTCATTCTATTCCTGAAGAACTTAGGGAACAAATACGATCCAAACTGTTGGAAACTCAACAGTCAGACTTGGTAAGACACAATGTGGGAAGCAAATTACGACTCTATAGCCCGAAGGAAAAGGCCTTCGTGAAGACGAACAAAAGAATAGGTAACAAGTTCACAAAACTCTATGTCGAAAAAACGGTGCAGACGGATCTTGGGTCAACCGTCCTGATAGACAAAAGAAAAGTTCACAAAAGTAACTTAAATAAGAAGAAACGCATTTCGTCTCTTTACAGGTCTATCATTTTTCTCGGCCTTTCGGTCGAAACAAAGGTACTTAATTACACAGGTTCCTACTATATCCCTCTCACAACCAGTAAAGTGGCCATTCACGAACAACACGGATTTTTATTGCACAAACCAAACTTATCCCTGTATGAGACAATAGTTAACGAAACGACCAGGCTATCAGAACAGTTTCCACAGTCACATGTACGGCGACTACTAGAAAGTGACGCAGAACAGACGACACTACTACTGGACGCAATTAGGGTACATCACCGACATGCTCGTAGCCCTAAACTATATTGCCGGAACGCCTGATTTTGATGACTTCTTAAAATTGAAATGAAAACTGAAAACTTAATAGAATCGCATTAACAGCAAATATTGTTCAACTCAAAAACACAAGAAAAAATAAATGAATTGACAAATACCGTTAACGAACTACTTAAGAAGACCAAGCGAACCCGGATAAACCCTGGTAAACTTTTTCTTTGCAACCGCTAGGAACAGGGCTATGATGATGGAATTAGAGACCTCATAACATCCGTCACCCTGGGTAAGGTAATATAATAAACCCTATTTTGCTGAACGGTGTTGAAGTAGGGAAAATGCTGGATGCTGAACACTCTGCCAACGTAACTATACTACAATTTTCTAAGATCAAAATATTTCGAAGTAATGAATGTATTTATTTCCTCATAAAATATCCAAAGATAGCTTGTGTTTGTAATTTTTTGAGGATGTTTGCCCGTGATACACGACGAAAGATACTATCATTGGAAATAGAAGATATAGCCGAATGCAAGGGAAACTTAATACCACTGCGCAATTGCAAGGCAACCCTAATTAGGGAGCTTTTTCCAACCTTTGGGGGAACAGCCCGTCACTCTCGTCCCTAATCTACTCCTGTGCAAACTATAAATTTTACATATAATTTGACCACCTGACTCTATTGTCACTCCCATACTTGAAAAAAAATCAACATAAGGAATCTCAGGCATATATCGCACCTAGAGAATCTTATTCGCTCAATACAATCAATAAGCGCTCTGTCATTTTCGTAGCAGCAGCCATCATCATTTTTGCGGTTGGTCAGATACGAAAACAAAAAAATCGAGCGAATCTAAACATTGCCATAATAGAAGCCGCGGACGGCTTCAATTCAAGTGGGGGGTAGTTAGCACCCAACAATAATATAATCATGCAAACAACAACAATCAACAATAATATAATCATGCAAACAGCAACAATAACAAAAGCGTATCATAACAACAGCACAAAGTAAGTCAGACGCTGAATCATCAAGTGAACACACAGTTGCAATCAATCTCAACTCGACTCTGATGATGAGGGCCGAGCTTACCAGCAAACGGCAAATGTCAAGTCAACATTATCACGGGCAGCAGCGTTGCGATTAGGGAGGTGGAAATAGGCATTCAGGTGCAGTCACCGAAAAGTTGTAATTCAGTCGTAGTTGCTCATCTAACCGGGTCTGACTTGTGTCAGAGAAATAAATATTGAAATCAAAATAAAACGTATTTCAATAATTTATATAATCATGTATAATATATGTATTTCAAAAGCATCGCTCATTTCTTGCTTAATCCGATAAATCCCGTAGAATCAGGAAATATGAATAGCCCATTTTAAAATCTGAAATAAAAAGAACGCATATAAAATATTTTAAATTATAGACATAAATATCTTATTTACTTTAATCATAGTTTCGTAGTTCAAATGAGCAAACCAAGAGATATCAAAATGTAATTCGTCTTTAGTTCGAAGTAACATCATTTGAACTAATTTTTGAAATTCCTTAGATTCTTCATACCATAGACAATTATTTAGTGCAAGCGAGATTTCTTCACTCTGTAAAATATTCAAAAGACAAAAAAAAACATGGCAATGAAGAATTTTGATAATTTCCTCAGAATCAACAAAAAAAGTAAGGACGGGACCGTCTTCGGCTGTGCCGAATAATTCATACCTCTCATGAATGGAACGGAGCAATAAACTTGTCCTATTCGTAATATCCGAATAATCGGCTGTATAGTATATGTAATATATAAGAACAGATCAACATACTTAAGCGACATTTCCGATAAATATAAAATAAACAAGTACGAAAGTAAAGTTCGGGTGAAACCGAACATTACATACCCATCTGTGCACTTGAAACGCTGTTAGCCTGTGTACAATTGCAGCTGAGTATAAAAAGTAAGAGAGGCGATTTTGCTCATTTTCAGAGAAAATACACTCAGAGAAAAATCGCATTTTAAAATCAAAATTAAAATTTTTGTTCTTCCCATGCACGTTTTAAACGAGGCCTATTTCGTTTTAAAAATGAAAATTTTCAAAACAAAGCAAAACATCTTCAAATTAAAAATGGAATTTTAAAATAAAAATGCATTTTGCATTTTAAAAATGCATTTGATTTAAAAATGTTGCATTTTCAATTTCAATATGCTCGTATTTATTTTAAAAATGTCTTGAGCCTACAACTTTCCATACTTAAATCAAAAATGGAAACTTTGCTTTAAATATAAACATTTTTATTTTAAACATGCTCATAGTTAACATGTGCAAGAAAAAGCAGTTGGTTGAGTTCATTATTGTTGTCTGCTGTCAATTCTTATAATAATATTTAATATTTTGTCAAAGATAAATAAAATCAAAGATAAATGGCAAAAATCATCAACTTGCGACAGAATTACATAGAGGAAATGGCCAACATTGATTTTCTCCTAACGTGACCCAAGTATTCTGACTCGCGGGCTACTGAATTGGTAAGAATGACATTACATATTTGGTGCACATATTCTAAAAATACATTTACACATTACAGATAAAACTTGATTTCAAGATCATGCACCCTGACAAGGAAGATTGTTTGTATTCGAAATGGGAAATGTTTACCAACGAAATTCAACGATTTATGAAACTAATCTCCACAACGATTCCTGCAAGCAGCTCTTTTCTATTGCCCAAAGCTTCAACGAACAAAGGTAAATAAAAATGAAGGCTAACAAACCAACAACCAACTCGCAAGAAATCTTTGTTTTGAGATTAACTTCAATCAACGATTACGAAGAAAAATTAATGAGTTGATAAGTATGTACTACTCTCTAGGAATGACAATACAGCCTTTCATAATTGTCAAGGGAATAGATTAGGGTAATATAAGTACATTTTTTATATACTTTGATAAAACATTGTATAAATTGCAATCCTTTCTTGAGTGCTTAGATATCTGCTTCAAAATGTTTCAACTCTTTTTCTCAAATATCCCAGGAACGCGAAAATTCTTGTGTTTTTTGCGAAACTTTTTTAAGGAATTTATACAGAATATTTTATACTTTTAACTTAAATATATTATAAAGAAACTTATTATAAAATCAATTATTATCTATGTTCTGCTAATAATCTTGTATTGTTTAAAATTAATTCATTTTTGCATCAATAATATATATTTATATGCTATCCTATATGTGTTAAAGTTTCATGATTTCTAAGTTTAACTTTATTCATAATTTAGTTAATTTTTATGCTATAGCTTATATTATAACAAAAGCCCTAACAATGTTTATACAGCCTAAAAAAGGCGAATATATGAATAGTGGTGAATAAAAAAAATAAAAAGTTTCATTGTTAAAACAAAAAAACGCATTTTTATTTCACCAATGTACGTATTTAGTTTCATATCAATCATATTTGAATTAGATATGACAATTTTATTTCAAACACGTTTGTTATTTAAATTAACAAATGGTATGCTTGAATTAAAAATTAAAATTTTTAAACTAAAAATGAAAGCTTTTGAATCAAAACTGTACAGTGTTTAAAATAACAATGGAAAATTTTTAAATCAAATATGTTTTTACTTGATTTTACAATGTTATAATGCACATTTTTAAAATAAAAATTTGCATATTTACATCACTTTTAAATACATTTTTGGTTGATCTAAGCACGTTTTCATTGATTTTACAATGTTTTTTCCCTAATTGTAGTTGTAACTATAAAAAAATGTTTGTGCCAAATTTCGTTCGGATTTTTGTTCGGCTTATGGCATTAAAAGTATTTTGGAAAGAATAACAAATAACATAATTTAAAAAAAGTTTTTAAGTTAAACTTACTTACTTACTTAATTGGCGCTTAACCGTCTAAACGGTTATGGCCGTCCAACAAGGCGCGCCAGTCGCTCCTTCACTCCGCCAACCGGCGCCAATTGGTTACACCAAGGGAGTTTAAATCGTTTTCCACCTGGTCCTTCCAACGGAGTGGGGGCCGCCCTCTACCTCTGCTTCCATAGGCGGGTTCTTGGCCGGAGCATCATCTTTCATTCGCATAACATGGCCTAGCCAGCGCAGCCGCTGCGTTTTAATTCGCTGGACTATGTTGATGTCTGCGTATAGCTCGTACAGCTCATCATTAAATCTTCTTCGGTACTCGCCATCGCCAACGCGTAGAGGTCCATAAATCTTTCGAAGAACTTTTCTCTCGAACACTCCCAAAGCTTTTATTTATTTGTCTTATCCCTAGATTGATGAGGAGTGCGATGGCTAATACCTAGGATCTTACCTAATTATTTTCTAGTTTTGTATTATTATTACTTAATGTAAGTAATGTTTTCAATAAACCGGTTAACTTAAAGATTTTTTAAACTATTTTATTTTCAAGTTTTTAGTCTTTATTAATTGCCTATTATTTCTAATTATATTTAGTTCATTTAGTTACTCATTATTACAAGGACTCTTTCCTGTAAATTTGTTGCAATCTAAGTCCTCAATACATAATCCTTCCAAAGACTTTACTCGACTTGGCGCCACGTATGCTTGCCCTCCTTGAACTTCAGAGTATTTTGATGTCACTTCTAACAGACTGTATGTAATATTTGTTCCAACTATGAGCCAAATCGGACCACAAATACGATTTTTTTGAATATCTCGATCTATGCGTAACCTATAGGAGTTTTTTTCTTCTTATAACTGCATTGCCATCGGGTTCTGAACTTTATTTCAAGCTTCAAGCTTTAGTTTATCGGGAAGTTACTTAATTTAAATTACATAATTCTGTTCGCTACACAGAGTCCAGCTAAATAAAACCTTTTAAAAAGGGGCGAGTTAGGCCCATTTTTAAATTTGTTCAAATTTTATTCTTAGCTCAACCATACCACTATTGAGGTTGAATATCAGTCGAATGTAGTTAAATACCATAGAGTTATTGAAAAATTTGTTAAGGTTAGACCCTTAGGAAAAGTGGGCGTGAACTTTAACCGATTTTGATTATCCTCACTTAGTGTTTATAATTTGGCAAGGGTAATGTATCTGCCAAATTTCAATGTAATTTCTTTAAGTTCTTGATTTACGGCTTGTTAAACTTCCAAATTTTCCTCATCTAAATGTGGCTGGTGTAACGCCCATATTTCAAAATTTTTTGGAATTTATGTTTTGCGTCATAAAACAAATCCACCTACCAAATTTCATTATCTTAGTGGCATTCGTTTTGTGAATTACCAAATTTTTTCCATTTTTCTAAATTTTCGATATAGAAAAAGTGGGCGTGGTTATCGTCCGATTTCGCCTATTTTCAACACCAATCTATTCTGGTAAGCCCGTATAATGGATCTCAATATATGCTCAACTTATTGCGTTAACGGACGGACAGACTGACGGACGGACAAATCTTAGTAAAATTTGTTTTCGATACTGATGATTTTAATATATGGAAGTCTATATCTATCTCTACTTGTACAACCAACCGTTATCGAATCAATGTTATAATACCCTGTATACAAATAGAGCTGGTTATAAAAATAGATTGGTACAAAATTTTTCATTTGTTGCGGTCTGCATAAGATAGTTATGACCATCTGAACAATATATGACGTACACGTAAGTATTTGATGAAATTTTAAGCTTCTAGCTGTTTAAATGTGTAAGAAATTACGAAAAGATTCTTATCAGAACAAATAATTGGATTGGATATATGCTATATAAACGAGTGAAGAATCACTCTTGCCAATAAATGCTACAATCGACTAGGTAGGCAATTGAAAGTAAAGTCCTCTCTCGGCATACGAAAATCATGCTCTACAAGTCACTTATCGTACCCGTCCTACTATATGGTGCAGAATCATGGACCATGACAACACCAGATGAAGCGGCTCTGCGAGTGTTCGAGAGAAAAGTTCTTCGCAAGATGTATGGACTTCTACGCGTTGCCGAGTACCGAAGAAGATTTAATGATTAGCTGTGCGAGCTGTACGCAGACATCAACATACTCTAGCGAATTAAAACGCAGCGGCTCCGGTGACTGGGTCGTGTTATGCGAATGAAAGATGACGATCCGGCTAAGAAAGTATTTTTATCGGAATCCCGCAATGGACGCAGAGGAAGAGGGCCGGCCCCACTCCGCTGGAAGGTCCAGGTGGAACGATTTAAACTCCCTTGGAGGGACCGAGAAGAAGCGACTGGCGCGCCTTGTTGGACCAGTTAATCTTCAATAAAGTAAGTAAGTAAACGACCGATTTCCATGATTTTTCCAGACAACAATATACAAAAGCATTTTGTGAAATTTGACCGATAAATATAGGGAAATATTACAAAAGGACATCTTTTCTGAAAAATCGGTTCTATGGGGAATATGTGGTATAGGGTTCGATCCGGTCGATTCCGACAAATGTCTAATCCGACCGCAAAGTATACCTGGTGACAAAATTTCATCAATACATCTCAAAATTTGAGGGACCACATTGCGCTCAATCAGACCCAAGAATGGACGGGCAAAATGACCAGTGATCAATTTGATATACGTATTGGTGATGTACTTCTTATTCTCTAGGGACTTACAATTTTTCAATTTCCTGACACACTTAAAATATCATTTCATTTTTATGAAAGGTATAAAAATAAAAATTATATAAAGAATTTTTGCCGTAATGTACTATGCCAGTTTCGAACACACACGCAACATTTTTTATGATAGTATGGGCCTGTAGTCGAATTCACTAACTTTTAACGATACGACATGTCGAAATTTTTACTAACAATTTTTCACTTGCTAGACTGTGCTATTTATTCAATAACTCAGTTTGAACATCGCTGATGTGATGACAATCTTTGATAAAGGGGCAAACAAGCACCAAATGTGCAGAAAAGTATACAGTATTACGTAATCTATGGTCACATATAGTAACACCTAGCGCCTACACTTTCACATAGGACTAAGGCGGTTATTCCTTACGATCGCATGGTACCAAATGTTGAAATGTTGCTTTTCTGTGCACTTGATACCGTTTTAGAGATCTTTGGCGATGAAGTTCTAGCGTCAGAGAAGATTGGAATTTGGTGACTGCTTGTTTATTAGACTGGGTCGATTTATTAACCGATATCGCGATATTGATTATCGCCAACGTTTTTACAACAGTTTTTTGAAGAAAAAAAATATTTTTTGGGTTTTGGGGAGTGTTTTGGTCGAAAAATTTACCCTTTCGTAATTTTTTTTGCAGTCTCGAAAATTATTTTTTTGGGTATGCGTAGTGGAACTTTTTTTCCTGAGCCCAAATCCTATCGAAAAATCGATGGCGCGATATCGGCTAACTTTCGTCCATACAAATCCCACAGGTTATTGTTTATACTTACAGTGTCGCTGAATTGTTGACCATTATAACAATAAATGCCGCACATGGAAAAGGTGCCTATAAAAAATATTACCATACGAACGAATGCGACCTTGTCATTTTCCTAAAATATGGATGGAGAATGCAGGTGAATACATTTTGAGATATTTACAGCAAGAAACAGCAGAAACTGCAGTTGGAAAGTTTTTCAAATTTCATCAATTTAATTATCTTTTTTATTTTCCACATTTAAAAAACTTTTAACTGAAATTATGCAAATCAGCCGAAAAACGTTTTCAAAAAACTTCCGAAATAAAATTTGACGGACATTTCAAACGTTTTATTTGAGGGTCTCTAAATATTTTTTTTTGGGTGTGCAGTTTTATAGCCCAGTCAATTTTAGTATTATAAAGTACAAGTTAAAAGTCTCTCTCTCGAACTGTTTTCCGAAATGTGTCTTAGATTTTCTTCCAAAAAAATCTATATTTGCATGCTTTGTATGGAACAAAAATTGTCGTAAATCAATGCGCAGGAATTCAAAATTGCATATTCAAATTCACAGAGGCTAGATTAGATTAAACTGGCCGGTCAACAAAGGCCTCGCATACACTGAATGTATCCATAGTATTAACAAACTGAGCCCGAGTTGACAAAGCTTCTCATTCGCAACGAAGAAGAACTTTACAAAAACACATCTACATGGCACACAAATCAATATAGAGACAGAATGTCTCAATTGTGTTGTTAGTGTAGAAATGAGAAAACCTGAATTATGCATGAAAACAAATATCAGATGGCCTAGTGGTTAAAGGCTACTGCAGTTTCACCATGTGATTCACGGTTCGAATCCCGGTGAAACCTTTGATAACATTACAAAATTGCCTGATGATTATTACGTTGGCGGTTTTCGAAATGGTCCATCGCAATATGCCAGTAAATGTTTCTTTCTTTTCAGGTTCTTTTAGAAAAAACATAATAATTGAAATTCAATTATTATAAGCCGGTGTTAAGCTCATGAATTCTTAAAAATTGTAAGTATAAACTGAGCACACCATTAAACAAACATACATTAACAAACAATATTTATTGACCAAACGGAAGAACCCCTCTCCATCCACTTGGCAATATCAGAAGTTTTCTAGGACTTTGCTTAATTGCTGCTTCGAGATCTGGAAACTCTGCCGTCCCAAATAGCTTTGACCTGGCGAGCACAGAACGTGATAAACTGTTTCTTCATGCAGCTCGCATTTCCTACACCTGCTGTTATTGACGAGACCTAACTAATAAGCGTGTCATGCCATTGGGCCAGTGCCCAGTTAGTATGCCCATCGTGCGCCTTAGTTCTTCTCTCTTCGTTCTGAGCCAATTTGTGAGTCTAATACCGTAGGCTTTGCACATGTTCTAAGAAATTTTGCAGCCTCGTTCTTCTGCCTTTCCTGCTTGATGGATCATATGAAAATCCTCTCTTTGATTTCTCCCAAATGGATTGGAACGTCTGTTGTTGATTTAACGAGTGTTGCCAACACATTAAATTCGCATAACTCCAAATAAAGGTTTAAGACTTCCGTAACATTTTCGAATGTTTTAGAAAGCGATTTTGAGATTGTTCTGTGTAGTTTTAGTTAAAATGTATAGACGTTTTTTTCTTAAAATATCAAAAGTAAAAAATTTATTAATGAAATTTGATAAAAATTGTCACTGTTATTTTTACGTACATAAAAAATTGTTTTCTTTTTCTATTTCTTATTTATTATTATATATTATTAACGAAATTTTTTCCCGTACTTAATATATTATATTATATTTTTTTTATATATTTGTTATTACAAAAAGAAAACACTTTTTCAATTTAAGAAAACAAAATTTTTCAAATGAAAACTAAAGAAATAATCAATAACAAAAACAATTATATAGAGCAATATGAATATTTCTCGCTAACTAAATACACATAAAGAAATTGCCTTAATAACAAATTCCTTTTCTACTCACCAACGATTTATTGATATTGAACAAAATCGTGGCAGAATTAACAATGACCATTAAAAAATGCGATAAATTTACGTGCATGAACATCTTCTGAGTATCCTTGAAGAACCTGCATTTAGACGTAAGTATATATATGAGAATCAATTATCAACAGAAAAACATTTTTTTTTAAATAATCGGCTCTAAGTATATAATCGCAATTAAAACTTATGCATAAATTGTATATTTATTTATATACATACTCGTAAGTATATTGATAATTACTAATGCAACAACACATGTATTCCACACGTGACTCTTTTGGCACCAAATCCGAGGTAGAGCGCGAAATCATTAAGCAAAGTACCTTGATGAGGCCAGTACAATGAATGCATAGGATTGCAAATAAAAAATCGAAGCATAGAGAACCTGGGAGGGAGATTCGATTGATTGTATAATTACTATCTCGTGGTAAATTAAAGCACAACTAAAACAAGATTGTAATGAAGTGATAACAAAGGCCTAATTCACGTTCTGTGAAGTGATAAAATGAAAACGAATTTTAATACATTTGAAAAAAGGGTTCTATAAGTCTTTTTTATTTTATCACTTCACAGGACGTGAACTGGACCCCAGGGCCGATTTCGTGCTATACGATCGGTTATTGAAATCCATTTTTTAAATCACAATAGAAATGATGAATCCTTTGAATGAATGTGTTTGATTTGATGCATGTTTTATTGAAATATAAATATAAAAATAGCTTGACAGGTTTGTATATATATCATTTGAGTTAAATTGGTTTTTCATCCGTGATAGGATAAACCGATACGGGCCCCGGTACACAAAAATGCATATTGACAAGATTAACAAACTGCCCATGGCGGAACCATACGACGGCGACGGCCGGAAAACATTGATACTTTTGTATTTGATTTGGTATTTAAAGTTTTGACTATTTTTCCCTCAGGCCATTGAATAACAAAAATAAACTACATGTTATTTGCGCGTTTCTTTGTATGTATGTCGCGCTACTGGCACCTCGTGTGGCTCCGCCATGGTATTGTCATGCATCTGCATTGAAGCCAGTGAAATACAATATTATATATATATATATATATATATATATATATATATATATATATGTAGCTATTTGCCTAGATTAGTATTAACAATACCTTTTTTCCGGAAAGGGGACCAGAGACCAATCTATTCGAACAAATTCAATTTGCCTGACATTTGGTATATTTGTAGGTAGCCCCCTGCCTAGAAATATAGAGAGATAGGGATCGATGGAGTCTTTGCCGAGTCTTTGATGGGCAGCGGTTTGTCAAGCGTCACTTTCTGAGACTGCTCAGCTACAGAAGAAATTTCATCAGCCAAGCGTAATACTTAAAGAGAACAGAAGCAAACGTATTATACATTAATTTAGAGAGGTGAGAACAATCTTTTTTATAGAAAAAAGGGAGTCCGAGCTATCAAATGTGTTTGAGTGAGAGTTATAATCTTGGCATAAACGCCGAAAAGGTTCATTTTGTTCGAAGTTCGTTCTACATTGTTTCAGCAGAAGAGGTTTGAAGTGTCTCGATGTCCGAGAGGGAACGCAAAAGTTCACTTCATTCAGAAGGAATGGGCTCGAAATTGATCCATTTAAAAGTTTTGTCATAAATATCACACCAAGCATTTCCCTTCGACTAGCAAGAGTTGGAAGATTGATAAGCTTTAATCGATTAGTATAAGGTGGAAGATTAGTTAAAGAGTCCCATTGGAAATTTCTTAAGGCAAATAGTAAAAATTGTTTTTGTATTGATTCGAGACTGTCTGCATGGACTTGATAACGCGGATTCCAAATTATCGAGCCGTATTCTAATATTGGCCTAACTAATGTTGTAAAAAGTGCTTTAGTTATGTAAGGGTCGTTAAATTCTTTTGACCACCGTTTAACAAATGCAAAAACACCTTTGCCTTTATTCACTGTAGCATTAATATGAAGATTGAAACTAAGTTTGGAATCCATCATGACTCCCAAGTCAATAAAATTATTTACAGTTTCTAGACTATAGTTGTTAATTGTATATGAAGCTGGTGGCGAAACTCTCCGAGAAAAACACATGAATTTACATTTTTTGAGATTGAGCGGCATATAATTTACATTGCACCAGGTAACCAAGTGATTTAAATCCATTTGAAGCAAGGAATGTTCCTCAACCGAGGCACATGATTTGAAAAGTTTTACATCGTCTGCGTACATCAAGATTTTTGAGTATTTAATTGTACCAGATATATCGTTTATGAACAAAAAGAACAGAATCGGACCAAGATGGCTGCCCTGAGGAACACCAGAAGAAACATTGATGACCCCAGAAAGTGTATTTTTAAAGATTACTTTTTGCGTACGATAACCAAGATACGAAGAAATCCAACATATAAGACGGGGTTGAAAACCGAGTTGACTGAGCTTATGAATAAGTAATGGGTGTGATACTTTGTCGAAAGCTTTACTGAAATCGGTGTAAATTACATCAGTGTGAAGGCCTTTTCTAAATCCATTAGAAACGTGGGTGGTAAATTCTAGTAAATTGGTGATAGGTGATTTGCCCTTACAGAACCCATGCTGCGAGCTTGCAATTATGGGGGAAATAGAGAATGTTAGGTGGTGGGTAACAATAGCCTCAAATAACTTTGGGATAGCGGATAACTTTGCTATGCCCCGGTAGTTTTCTATTGAAGACCTGCTTCCATTTTTATGAAGCGGAATAAGAAAAGATTCCTTCCATATTGTTGGGAAAACGCCATAAACTAAAGATAAATTAAATAAATCTGTTAGCGGCTGATAGATGTTTGCGGCACATTTTTTAAGAAAGTGTGTCGGGATCCTGTCGGGGCCGTATGAATATGATACTTTTAAAGTTTTTAAATAAGATAATACATCTTCTGAAGATATAAATGGAGCTCTGATTGAATAACACGAATCAATATGGTATGGGTATTCATTAGGTGAAACGTTGGTCTCAATAGAGTAATTTGATTTGAAAAATTCCGCAAAGAAGTCGGCGATCTCTTGATCATCGCTGGAAATATTATCTTGGAATTTCATGGATGATGGAAACCCTTTCACCCTGCGTTTAGAGTTTACGAATGCGTAAAATGCCTTCGGGTTGCAAGTTATATTTCTTTTCATTTTACAAAGATAAGCTTTGTAACACTTTTTGTTCAATTGAAAATACTTGCAGCGTAGAATCGAGTACTGTAAGTAATGGTTATGTAAACCCGTCTTTTTGAACAACTTGAAAGATCGAGACTTTTTATTCTTTAAAATTTTCAGCTCTTTAGTGAACCATACTTGGCTTGTATCGGAATGTACACAAATCCGCTTAGGTACGTATTTTTCAAAAAGACAGTAAATGGTATTGTAAAAGTGAGAAACGCTTTGCTCCACATCAGCATTAAATATTGGCCACACTATTCGAGATAGATCACGATTTAATTTTTTAAAATTGGCCTTCGCAAAGTCGAAGCGATAACTGGAGTCGTATCGTTTATTTCCGCTGTTACAAGCATAATTTACAACTTCGTAAACTATTTTGAGGGAAGGGTGGTAAGCATCTTCAGGTTCAATAATGGGTTCGCATCGACTAATGAATATTTAGATTCATCATCCACAAAGGCTAAATCTAACACTCTTCCGAATTTATTCGATTGGATGTTGATTTGTTGAAGGCACAGCTCAGACATTCCGTCTAGAAATTCATTGTTGGAAGACTTTGACGAAACTGGTACGATATTAAAGTCAGAGATGCACCATTATATGTGTGGCATATTGAAGTCACCCAAGACAGTGATGGAATCGGAAGGCTTTAGCATCGAATTAACAGTTCTTAGCAAGGAAATGTGATTCATATAAACGGACAGTTCAGAAGATGGCGGGATATAACAGATGGCCAAATAAATGTGGATATTTGCTAGTTGTGTGCGTATGCACAAGAACTCAGTTGTATCGGTGGCGGTTACGCAAATCTCTTCAGATGGTATTGAAGAGTGTACAGCAAGCAGAACCCCACCTCCAACCCTGTTCAGGCGGTCATTTCGATATATCTGGTAGTCATTACAGAGGATCTCTGAGTTAAAAACATGAGGTTTCAGCCAGGTTTCGGTTAAAGCAATTATATCGTAGCTTGAGTTAAATGATTCTAAAAACAGTTCTGTTAACTTGGTGTTTAAGCCTCTAACATTTTGGTAAAGTATATATAAAGCAGATTTTTCGTTCAGTTTTTTGACTCAGTGTTATTAACAGGGATCTTTGCCAAGTTTGGAACACTCTTATTCCGCCTATATTCAAATTCCCGCACAAGTGCCCCAGAGGGCCAAAAATCGTTACTCAAGATAGTGTCAAAATGGTCAATAGGTACATCTAATCTAAAGGAAGATACGTTACGCCGAAAAAAAGTGAAGGAAAACACGTAGAGGAAGAGACACAGAGAAAGAGAAAGGTAGAGGAAAGTGCAAATAAAAGGATAAGAAAAAGGTGGGGAGAGTGGGAGGGAGGGTAAGTGGAAACACTTCTTAAAAGTTATGCAGATAGACCAAAATTACGGAAGAAAGACGTCTGCCGGTTCTGCTAGTTCCTCTATAATATTCGACTGCAATAACTACTAATATTAATTGAAAAATGTGTACTTACTGCAAGTGCATATATGACCTCCGCTGTAATCCAAAAACAAGTGTATATAATAATGTGGAAATGACATAGACTTATCATTAAAAAAGGACGTACCACTTACTGCAATGAAAAAACAAAAAAACCGAGATTGTATTAACATAAAAATGCGTTTTTAGTTAAAAACAAGTAAGGACGGGACTGTCTTCATAAATGGAGCTGAACAATAATCTTATCACATTCGCATTCACCAAATAATCGGCTGTATAAGATACAAAATATATAGCGAATAGATGTACATACCTAAGCGATTTTTAGATAAATATAAAATAAAACAAGTAAAGGTGTCTAGTCCGGTGTCTGTTCAGGTGTAACCGAACATTATATACTCAGCGTGAACTTTAATTGCACATTTCATTTCAGATAAATTACTTTTCTACATAACACGTGGCACCGCGCGTTTAAAAAAAAATTTCTCCCCATTTCCTCTTACAATAAAACTTGATAAGTGAAATATCATTGATTCAAACCTATTTTTTGCCAAGTTATAGCTTATTATTCTAGTCTGCGACCCTTTTACACTTGTTTTATATCTAATTTGCCGTGGTCTTTAACCGATCCCGTCCATTTTTACTAGAAATATTTTCTGCTATAAGGAAAATATGTGTACACAATTTCATTACGATTTGTAAATTTTTCTTGGAGTTATGGCTCCCGAAACATAGAAAATTGCTTAGTCATAAAAGTGGCGGTGTCACGCCCATTTTATAAATATTTCAAGCTTTTCCTATTTATTGTTATAAATTCACTTGGGATATGAAATACCATTGATATAAAGCTCTTTTTGAAAAGATATAGCTTACTTTTCATACACGACCCTTTTAAAAATCACTTATATAAAAGTGGGTATAGTGAATAGCCCATATATTTCAATTTCTTCTTGCGGACGGGGCCGCGGGTAAAGGCTAGTATATATATATTTTCGCAATTTCTACCCCATTTTAACAGCTAGAAGCTTCAATTTTCACCAAATTCTTACGTATTTAGCATTTATTGTTGTCTGAAAAAATCATCGTTTGGTGGTATATATATTATATACCACCAGGGGTATATATACCTCATATACCCTATATATTATATACCCCATATAAACTCTAATTTTTCCCCTTTTTTACGGCTAGAAGCTTCAAATTTAATCAAATGCTTACTCTTACGTCACATATTGTTGAAATACGTTATTCTTAGTCATAGTTTTTACTTACAGACCACAAAAAACGAGAAACTTTGCATCCTCACACAAAGTACCTACCTATTTTTAACACGCTTTTATTAGCTTGGCCTGTATGTAACGGAATTTTTGAGCTTAATTTTCACCGGTTTCTAGAAGTCTGACTAATTAGAAACTTTGCACACGTATCAAGGACTGATGACAATGCATTAGTTTGATGCTATGGTGACATAAGGTCAACGGCCATAAGGTCAATTGGCCTCATTATCACTTTGCATGGCCATAGGTTTGATTGAAACTTTGCACAAGTATCAAGGCTCGATGACAATGCATTAGTGTGATGGCGCCGTGACATAAGGTCAACGGCCATAAGGTGAATTGGCCTTATTACCACTTTGAATGGCCATAAGTTTGATTGAAACTTTGCACACGTATGAAGACTCGATTAAAATGCAGTAATGTGATGGTGCGGTGACATAAGGTCAATTTGCCTTATTACCACTTTGAATGGCCATAAGTTTGATTGAAACTTTGCACACGTATCAAGGCTCGATGACAATGCATTAATGTGATGATGTGGTGACATAAGGTCAACGGCCATAAGGTCAATTGGCCTTATTATCACTTTGAATGGCCATAAGTTTGATTGAAACTTTGCACACGTATGAAGACTCGATTAAAATGCAGTAATGTGATGGTGCGGTGACATAAGGTCAATTTGCCTTATTACCACTTTGAATGGCCATAGGTTTGATTGAAACTTTGCACACGTATCAATGCTCGATGACAATGCATTAATGTGATGGTGTGGTGACATAAGGTCAACGGCCATAAGGTCAGTTGGCGTTATTACCACTTTGAATTGCCATAAGTTTAATTGAAACTTTGCACACGTATCAGGGCTCGATGATGATGCAATAATGTGATGGTTTGGTGACATAAGGTTAACGGACATAAGGTCAATTGAACTTATAACAACCCCAAATGGCCATAGATTTGAAACCTTGCACATAATACGAAAAACGCATTCCTTTATTAACGATAGAAGGGGATGCATGGCACATCTACGAAAGAGCATACTGGAGCCCCTTTTAACACGCTTTTATTAGCTTGGCCTGTATCTATCTATCTATCTATGTATCCATGTATGTATGTAACGGAATCTGGAGTGGAGCCGAGAGCCCCGGTAATGCAGAGCTCCGAACTCCGTTGCACCTTTTGAAGCATTTTAAGATATGTACTTTTAGCTAGTGCAGGCCACCAGACCAAGGACCCATAGAGAAGAATCGGGCGCACAATGGCTATGTAAATACATTAGGTCACCTTAGGGGAGAATCCCCAGGAGGAACCAATTGCCCTCTTGCAGGTGAACAGCTCTGCTGCTGCCGTCTTGGATCGCTCCACTATATGGTCACTCCATAATAGCTTCCTATCAAGAATTACTCCCAAATACTTGACTTGATCGCTAAACAATAAGAACATACCCCCAATTTGGTACTTTGTACCTCCTCGTGAAGAGGACCAGCTCGGTTTTATCCGGGTTGACTTCCAAACCTGTGGTGGGTTGTACTCCTGGAGCAGCTCCAGGATGTCAGCTGGGTCCGTTGGCGTCACTGGAACCCAGGCTCTAGCCCTTGGTCGCGAGGGGATATTACGCGCCTCCACAACCTTGAGGCGCGCGCCCGGATATACCACCCCTATCAGCGTGACGGCGGCCCCATAGAGGTTTACCGACCTGGCGTCGTCACAGGCAATTAGCTTGACATTGCCCTGGAACCACCCTGCATCGGTGTAAGATGGCGGTGGACAAGGGTTGTCTTTCTTAATCTTAACGGCCACCGTAGCGAGCGCGGCCTCGATCCACTTCCACTGTTGTTTTGAGATCCTGCCATCTTCGCTGCTCTCGTCTATAATGCCAATGATCTGCCGACCCTTGGCAATTTCGACGAAAGACCGCGTCCAGCCCCCCTGCGTCTTAGCCCTTTTCGGTGCCGTGGGGTTGGATTCATCCATGGACCGCTGGCATTTCGAGGTTTCATCACTATCGACTAAAACTTTTAAAATTACTTCAACTAAAAAATTAAAAACCAATAATTGTTTAAAAAAACTAAAAAAATACGCTTTTATAGCAAACCGAACTAAAAAATAGAAAATAATTTTCAATTAAAAAGGGTTTATATAAAAGTAGTAGAAGGTCAAACAATCGTAGTTAATCACCTAAAAATAAAATTATAATAAAATTTAAGTTATTAACAGAATAATTTAATTCACAGTAAAAAGCGTGGGGTTCTTGATATTGAATGTTACAATCATTCTAGTGGCAACTATCTGAGAGGAAAGATATGAAACGTAGTCAAATTCACCCCACGCTTTTTAATCTGAATTAAATTATTCTGTTAATAAAAGCGTATAAAAGCGTGTTTTTTTAGTTTTTTTAAATTATTATTTATTATACTCAGCGTGCTTTGCACACAGAGTGTATTAACTTTTATTGGATAACGGTTGGTTGTACAGGTATAAAGCAAAATCGTCAGTATCGGATATTGATTGAGCCATGTCCGTCCGTCCATCCGTCCGTCTGCCCGTTAACAGGATAACTTGAGTAAATATTGAGATATCTTCACCAAATTTGGTACACGAGCTTATCTGGACCCACGACAGATTGGTATTGAAACGCCCTGTTTTTATATATATATCATTTTGGAAAACACAAAAAACCTAATTATTTAGTAAATAATACACTTAGAATGTTGAAATTTGACGTGTGGACTGATATTGAGACTCTTAATAAAAATTTTAAATTTTTTTTAAAATGGGCGTGGAACCGCCCACTTGTGATAAAATCAATCTTACAAATATCATTAATCATAAATCAAAAATCGTTGAACGTATCGTAACAAAATTCGGCAAAATTCCTTTACCTTATAAGGAATACTTTGAAGAAAAATTAACGAAATCTGTTAAGGACCACGCCCACTTTTATATAAGTGATTTTTAAAAGGGTCGTGTATGAAAAGTAAGCTGTATCTTTTCAAAAAAGAGCTTTATATCAATGGTATTTCATATCCCAAGTGAATTTATAACAATAAATAGGAAAAGCTTGAAATATTTATAAAATGGGCGTGACACCGCCACTTTTATGACTAAGCAATTTTCTATGTTTCGGGAGCCATAACTCGAAGAAAAATTTACAAATCGTAATGAAATTGTGTACACATATTTTCCTTATAGCAGAAAATATTTCTAGTAAAAATGGACGGGATCGGTTAAAGACCACGGCAAATTAGATATAAAACAAGTGTAAAAGGGTCGCAGACTAGAATAATAAGCTATAACTTAGCAAAAAATAGGTTTGAATCAATGATATTTCACTTATCAAGTTTTATTGTAAGAGGAAATGGGGAGAAATTTTTTTTTAAACGCGCGGTGCCACGTGTTATGTAGAAAAGTAATTTATCTGAAATGCAATGTGCAATTAAAGTTCACGCTGAGTATATAATGTTCGGTTACACCTGAACAGACACCGGACTAGACACCTTTACTTGTTTTATTTTATATTTATCTTAAAAATCGCTTAGGTATGTACATCTATTCGCTATATATTTTGTATCTTTTCGCGACTAATACGGGACCATTTGGGAACCCTTTCGCCATCATTTCTGGATGGTTTTCAGGATCCGTCCGAGATCCCGTCAGGGTAATTTCTGGACTTTGCCGAGACTGTTTCAGGATCACTTTGAGACCCCTCCAAGATCACTCCTGTATGGATTTCGTGATCTGTCCCTGATCCCGTTAGGGGGACTATTTCGGGATCATTTTGGGATCCTTCCGGAATCATTTCTGTATGGTTTTCGCGATCCGTCGTGGATCCCCTCGGGGTCATTTCGGAACTTTTTCTGGACTATGTCGGGATCGAGGTCGCGCTCGCTACGGTGGCCGTTAAGATTAAGAAAGACAACCCTTGTCCACCGCCATCTTACACCGATGCAGGGTGGTTCCAGGGCAATGTCAAGCTAATTGCCTGTGACGACGCCAGGTCGGTAAACCTCTATGGGGCCGCCGTCACGCTGATAGGGGTGGTATATCCGGGCGCGCGCCTCAAGGTTGTGGAGGCGCGTAGTATCCCCTCGCGACCAAGGGCTAGAGCCTGGGTTCCAGTGACGCCAGCGGACCCAGCTGACATCCTGGAGCTGCTCCAGGAGTACAACCCACCACAGGTTTGGAAGTCAACCCGGATAAAACCGAGCTGGTCCTCTTCACGAGGAGGTACAAAGTACCAAATTGGGGGTATGTTCTTATTGTTTAGCGATCAAGTCAAGTATTTGGGAGTAATTCTTGATAGGAAGCTATTATGGAGTGACCATATAGTGGAGCGATCCAAGACGGCAGCAGCAGAGCTGTTCACCTGCAAGAGGGCAATTGGCTCCTCCTGGGGATTCTCCCCTAAGGTGACCTAATGTATTTACACAGCCATTGTGCGCCCGATTCTTCTCTATGGGTCCTTGGTCTGGTGGCCTGCACTAGCTAAAAGTACATATCTTAAAATGCTTCAAAAGGTGCAACGGAGTTCGGAGCTCTGCATTACCGGGGCTCTCGGCTCCACTCCAGATTCCGTTACATACATACATGGATACATAGATAGATAGATAGATACAGGCCAAGCTAATAAAAGCGTGTTAAAAGGGGCTCCAGTATGCTCTTTCGTAGATATGCCATGCATCCCCTTCTATCGTTAATAAAGGAATGCGTTTTTCGTATTATGTGCAAGGTTTCAAATCTATGGCCATTTGGGGTTGTTATAAGTTCAATTGACCTTATGTCCGTTAACCTTATGTCACCCCACCATCACATTATTGCATTGTCATTGAGCCCTGATACGTGTGCAAAGTTTCAATCAAACTAATGGCCATTCAAAGTGGTAATAAGGCCATTTGACCTTATGGCCATTGACCTTATGTCACCAAACCATCACATTATTGCATCATTATCGAGCCCTGATACGTGTGCAAAGTTTCAATTAAACTTATGGCAATTCAAAGTGGTAATACGCCAACTTACCTTATGGCCGTTGACTTATGTCACCACACCATCACATTAATGCATGTCATCGAGCTTGATACGTGTGCAAAGTTTCAATCAACTATGGCCATTCAAGTGGTAATAAGGCAAATTGACCTTATGTCACCGCACCATCACATTCTGCATTTTAATCGAGTCTTCAATACGTGTGCAAAGTTTCAATCAACTTATGGCCATTCAAAGTGATAATAAGGCCAATTGACCTTATGGCCGTTGACCTTATGTCACCACACCATCACATTAATGCATTGTCATCGAGCCTTGATACGTGTGCAAGTTTCAATCAAACTTTATGGCCATTCAAGTGGTAATAGGCAATTGACCTTATGTCACCGCACCATCACATTACTGCATTTTAATCGAGCTTCATACGTGTGCAAAGTTTCAATCAACTTATGGCCATTCAAGTGGTAATAGGCCAATTCACCTTATGGCCGTTGACCTATGTCACGGCGCCATCACACTAATGCATTGTCATCGAGCCTTGATACTTGTGCAAAGTTTCAATCAAACTATGGCCATGCAAAGTGATAATGAGGCCAATTGACCTTATGGCCGTTGACCTTATGTCACCATAGCATCAAACTAATGCATTGTCATCAGTCCTTGATACGTGTGCAAAGTTTCATTAGTCAGACTTTCTAGAAACCGGTGAAAATTAAGCTCAAAAATTCCGTTACATACAGGCCAAGCTATAAAGCGTGTTAAAAATAGGTAGGTACTTTGTGTGAGGATGCAAAGTTTCTCGTTTTTTGTGGTCTGCAAGTAAAAACTATGACTAAGAATAACGTATTTCAACAATATGTGACGTAAGAGTAAGCATTTGATTAAATTTGAAGCTTTTAGCCGTAAAAAAGGGGAAAATTTGAGTTTATATGGGGTATATAATATATAGGGTATATGAGGTATATATACCCCTGGTGGTATATAATATATATACCACCAACGATGATTTTTCAGACAACAATAAATGCTAATACGTAAGAATTTTGTGAAAATTGAAGCTTCTAGCTGTTAAATGGGTAGAAATTGCAAAAATATATATATACTAGCCTTACCCGCGGCCCCGTCCGCAAGAAGAATTGAAATATATGGGCTATTCACGTTAGCCTGCTTATAAGTTTTCTGTTTAAAATTTTTTTCTGTCTAATGCATTTTATTTTTGAAATTGAGTAAAAAAAAGAATTAAATGAGTTGATAACCTGATAGGATTCCCAAATGATCCGAAATTATCCAGAAAAAGCCACGAAATGACCCCGACGCTACCGCGGACGAATCCCGAAAACCGGAAATGCCCCGGAAGGGTCTACAAAAAGTTCCCAGAATAGTCCCAAAAAACCCGAAATGACAACGATACGATCTATGACTTGAACCACATAGAATGATCCCTGAAGGGTACCAAATGATCCCGAATAGTCCCGAAAAGTCCGAATTGACCCTGACGGGCTCCCGTGGATCTCAAAAATATTCAGGAAGGGTTCCTAAATTATCCCGACATAGTCCAGAAAAAGTTCCGAAATGACCCCGAGGGATCCACGACGGATCGCGAAAACCATACAGAAATGATTCCGGAAGGATCCCAAAATGATCCCGAAATAGTCCCCCTAACGGGATCAGGGACAGATCACGAATCCATACAGGAATGATCTTGGAGGGGTCTCAAAATGATCCTGGAACAGTCTCGGCAAAGTCAGAAATTACCCTGACGGGATCTCGGACGGATCCTGAAAACCATCAGAAATGATGGCGAAAGGGTTCCCAAATGGTCCCGTATTAGTCGCGAAAAAGTCTGGAAATGACCACGAAATGATACCGTCGGGATCCCGAACGGATCCCCAAAAGTCCTGAAATGATCCCGAAATAGTCCCGAAATGATCCCGTCGGTATCACGCACGGATCCCCAAAAAGTCCTGAAATGATCCCGAAATAGTCCCGAAATGATCCCGTCGGTATCACGCACGGATCCCAAAAAGTCCTGAAATGACCACGACGGGATCCCAGACGATTGCGAAACCATCCAGAAATGATGCCGGTGGATACCCCAAATAATCCTGAAATAGTCCCGAAATGACCCTGAAGGGATCCCCGAGGGATCCCCGAAACTATCCAGAAATGTTGCCCTAAAGGTTCCCAAATGATCCCCAAATAGTCCCGAAATGACCCCGTCGGGTTCACGGACGGATCCCGAAACAGTCCTGAAATGACCCGACGCGATCCAAGACGAATACCGAAACCATCCCGAAATGATGCCGGTGGATACCCTAAAATATCCCTAAATAGTCCCGAAAAGACCCTGAAGGGATCCCGGACGGCTCCCGAAAACCATCCAGAAATGATGGCGAAAGGGTCCCCAAATGGTCCCGTATTAGTCGCGAAAAAGTCTCGAAATTACCACGCGGGATCCCGGACGGATCCCGAAAACCATCTGGAAATGATGCCGAAGGTACTCAAATGATATAGAAAAAGTCCTGAAATGACCCCGACGGGATCCCGGACGAATCCGAAAACCACAGAAATGATGCCAAAAGGGACCGCAAATGATCCCGAAAATGTCCCGAAATTACCCCCATGGGATCCCCGAACGGATACCGAAAAACATACAGAAATGATGCCAGAAAGGTCCTCAAAGCATCACTTAATAGTCTCGAAATGACGCCGACGGGATCCCGGACGGATCCCTTAAACCATCCGGAAATGATGCCGAAAGGGTCCCTAAATTATCTGTATTAGGGAGAAAAGTTCCGAAATGACCCCGACGGGATCCCGGACGGAACCCGAAAACCATCTAGAAATTATGCCGGAAGGTACCCCAAATAAGCCGGAATAGTCCCGAAATGACATCGACGGGATCCGGACGCATCCCGAAAACCATCCAGAAATGATGCCGGAAGATGGCCCCAAATGATCCCACAAAAGGTCCAAAATGACCGCGACAGGTTCCCGGACGGATCCCGTAACCATTCAGAAATGATGCCGGAAGGGACCCCATATGGTCCCGAAAAGATCCGAAATGACTCCGACGGGATCCTGGACGGATACCGAAAAACCATCCAGAAATGATGCCGGGAGCTACCCCAAATTATCCCGAAATAGTCCCTGACGGGATCGCGGACGGATCCCGAAACCATCCAGAAATAATTCGAAGGCCCCAAATTATCCTGTATTAGTGGAGAAAAAGTTCCGAAATTACCCCGACGGGATTCCGACGGAACCCGAAAACCATCCAGAAATGATGCCGGAAGAGGCCCCAAATGATCCCACAAAAGGTCCAAAATGACATCGACGGGATCCCGGACGGATCCCGTAAACCATTCAGAAATGATGCCAGAAGGGACCCCAAATGATCCCGAAAAAGTCCCAAAATGACCCAACGGGATCCCGGACGGATCTCGAAAACCATCCAGAAATGATGCGAAGATACCCTAATGATCCCAAAATAGCCCAGAAATGGTCCCGACGGGATCACGGACGGATCTCTAAAACCATCTAGGAATTATTACGGAAGGGACCCAAAATACCCCGAAAAAGTCCGTAGTGATCCCGTAACCGTAAAGAATATATCTCTCAAAGGTATGCAATTATCCCGAAAATACCCCGACGGGATGCCTTACTGATCCCGAAACGCATCCAGAAATGATGCCGAAAGGGTCCCCAAATGATCCCGAAATAGTCCCGAATAAGTCCCGAAATGACCTCGGCGGATCCCGGACGGATCCCGAAAACCATCCAGAAATGATCTCGGAAGGGTCTCGACGCTACCGCGCGACGAATCCCGAAACCGGAAATGCCCCGGAGGGTCTACAAAAGTTCCCAGAATAGTCCCAAAAACCCGAAATGACAACGATACGATTCTAGACTTGAACCACATAGAAATGATCCCTGAAGGGTACCAAAATGATCCCGAAATAGTCCCGAAAAGTCCGAATTGACCCTGACGGGCTCCCGTACGGATCTCAAAAATATTCAGGAAGGGTTCCTAAATTATCCCGACATAGTCCAGAAAAAGTTCCGAATGACCCCGAGGGGATCCACGACGGATCGCGAAAACCATACAGAAATGATTCCGGAAGGATCCCAAAATGATCCCGAAATAGTCCCCCTAACGGGATCAGGGACAGATCACGAAATCCATACAGGAATGATCTTGGAGGGGTCTCAAAATGATCCTGGAACAGTCTCGGCAAAGTCCAGAAATTACCCTGACGGGATCTCGGACGGATCCTGAAAACCATCCAGAAATGATGGCGAAAGGGTTCCCAAATGGTCCCGTATTAGTCGCGAAAAAGTCTGGAAATGACCACGAAATGATACCGTCGGGATCCCGAACGGATAACCCAAAAAGTCCTGAAATGATCCCGAAATAGTCCCGAAATGATCCCGTCGGTATCACGCACGGATCCCCAAAAAGTCCTGAAATGATCCCGAAATAGTCCCGAAATGATCCCGTCGGTATCACGCACGGATCCCCAAAAAGTCCTGAAATGACCACGACGGGATCCCAGACGAATTGCGAAAACCATCCAGAAATGATGCCGGTGGATACCCCAAAATAATCCTGAAATAGTTCCGAAATGACCCTGAAGGGATCCCCGAGGGATCCCCGAAACTATCCAGAAATGTTGCCCTAAAGGTCCCAAATGATCCCCAAATAGTCCCGAAATGACCCCGTCGGGTTCACGGACGGATCCCGAAACAGTCCTGAAATGACCCGACGCGATCCAGACGAATTACGAAAACCATCCAGAAATGATGCCGGTGGATACCCTAAAATAATCCCTAAATAGTCCCGAAAAGACCCTGAAGGGATCCCGGACGGCTCCCGAAAAACCATCCAGAAATGATGGCGAAAGGGTCCCCAAATGGTCCCGTATTAGTCGCGAAAAAGTCTCGAAATTACCACGACGGGATCCCGGACGGATCCCGAAAACCATCTGGAAATGATGCCGGAAGGTACCTCAAATGATATAGAAAAAGTCCTGAAATGACCCCGACGGGATCCCGGACGAATTCCGAAAACCAACCAGAAATGATGCCAAAAGGGACCGCAAATGATCCGAAAATGTCCCGAAATTACCCCCATGGGATCCCGAACGGATACCGAAAAACATACAGAAATGATGCCAGAAAGGTCCTCAAAGCATCACTTAATAGTCTCGAAATGACGCCGACGGGATCCCGGACGGATCCCTTAAACCATCCGGAAATGATGCCGAAAGGGTCCCTAAATTATCCTGTATTAGGGGAGAAAAGTTCCGAAATGACCCCGACGGGATCCCGGACGGAACCCGAAAACCATCTAGAAATTATGCCGGAAGGTACCCCAAATAATGCCGGAATAGTCCCGAAATGACATCGACGGGATCCCGGACGCATCCCGAAAACCATCCAGAAATGATGCCGGAAGAGGCCCCAAATGATCCCACAAAAGGTCCAAAATGACCGCGACAGGTTCCCGGACGGATCCCGTAAACCATTCAGAAATGATGCCGGAAGGGACCCCATATGGTCCCGAAAAGATCCCGAAATGACTCCGACGGGATCCTGGACGGATACCGAAAACCATCCAGAAATGATGCCGGTAGCTACCCCAAATTATCCCGAAATAGTCCCTGACGGGATCGCGGACGGATCCCGAAAACCATCCAGAAATAATTCCGAAAGGGCCCCAAATTATCCTGTATTAGTGGAGAAAAAGTTCCGAAATTACCCCGACGGGATTCCGGACGGAACCCGAAACCATCCAGAAATGATGCCGGAAGAGGCCCCAAATGATCCCACAAAAGGTCCAAAATGACATCGACGGGATCCCGGACGGATCCCGTAAACCATTCAGAAATGATGCCAGAAGGGACCCCAAATGATCCCGAAAAAGTCCCAAAATGACCCCAACGGGATCCCGGACGGATCTCGAAAACCATCCAGAAATGATGCCGAAGATACCCCTAATGATCCCAAAATAGCCCAGAAATGGTCCCGACGGGATCACGGACGGATCTCTAAAACCATCTAGGAATTATTACGGAAGGGACCCAAAATAACCCCGAAAAAGTCCCGTAGTGATCCCGTAAACCGTAAAGAATATATCTCTCAAAGGTATGCAAATTATCCCGAAAATACCCCGACGGGATGCCTTACTGATCCCGAAACGCATCCAGAAATGATGCCGAAAGGGTCCCCAAATGATCCCGAAATAGTCCCGAATAAGTCCCGAAATGACCTCGGCGGGATCCCGGACGGATCCCGAAAACCATCCAGAAATGATCTCGGAAGGGTCTCGATATGACCCTAACGGGATTACAAATAAGGTGAAGCTAATTATGAAACCAGGTTTATAAGCCAGCAGGTGCGTTGGAGCGATGAAGGGTAGAAACATACAGGTAAAGCTAATAAAAGCGTGCTAATAAATACAATTGAAGGAGGGAGGATGCGGGAGGAGAAGGAGAGGACCACTGATCGTTTTTCCCAAATTGTTTAGATCTCGATCTTTATGTGCAAGATACCAAAATTTATATTGAGTTATAACAATTTATAGATTTTACACCATAGGGGAGAGAAGGGGGGGAGGAGGCGGAGGGTTTCACTGCTCGCTTTGTAAGCCCTCGACTTATTTGACCAATTGAGTCTGTAATATTGGTGAAGGCCAGTAAACGTAAAGTTATAATGTGTAAAAATTATTAAAAAGTAATTGTTTTGAAGGGGTCATGGGACCCCCACACCTCTTTCCATGCTCGAAAAAAATTTCGCCAGTAGACCATTGTCTCTGTCCCAAATTTCAACAAAATCCGTGTAGCCGTTCTGGCGTGATTCAGTCACACAGACGAAAAAATACAATAATTAAATTATAACTGTTCCTAGCGGCGGCGAGCTCCCCCTTTTGAAAAATATATAGCTAGTAGATCCTTCTAGACTATTGGCTATATGCACGCCAAATTTCATATAATCCGTCCAGCCGTTCTTGCGTGATTCAGTCACAAAGACAAACGTCTGGACAAACATACAAACATCAAACTTTCCCATTTATAATATACTAGCCTTTACCCGCGGCCCCGTCCGCAAGGAGAAAATGAGATATATGGGCTATTCACGTTAGCCTGCTTATCAAGTTATCTGCTTAAAAATTTGTTTCTGTCTAATGCATTTTATTTTTGTAGTTTAGTAAAAGAAAGAACTAAATGAGCTGATAACCTGATATGTTCCCCAAATGATCCCGAAATTATCCAGAAAAAGCCACGAAATGATCCCGACGCTATCTCGGACGGATCCCGAAACCATCCAGAAACGCCCCGGAAGGGTCTCCAAAAGTTCCCGTAATAGTCCCAAAAAAACCCGAAATGACAACGACATGATTCCAAACTTATCCAGAGAACACACAGAAATGATCCCTGAAGAGTACCAAAGTGATCCCGAAATAGTCCCGAAAACGTTCCGAAATTACCCTGACGGGCTCCCGGACGGGTCTCAAAAACCATCCAGGAAGGGCTCCTAAATTTTCCAGAAAAAGTTCCGCAATGACCCCGAGGGATCCACCACGGATCACGACAACCATTGAGAAATGATTCCGGAAGGGTCATAAAATGATTCCGAAATAGTCCGAAAATGGCCCCGATGGGATCCCTCACGGATCCAGATGTGATCCGGAAGGGTTCCAAAACTATCTCGAAAAAGTAACAAAAAATTCTCAAAATGACTCCTACGGCATCCTGTACGTATCCAGAAATGACCTCGGAAAGGTTCCCAAATGTTCCCAACAGGTCCGGAATGATCCTGTTGGATCCGGCAAACGATCAAGAATTGATGCCGGAAGGGTCCCCAAATAATCCCGAAATAATACAGAAAAAGTCATGGAATGACCCCTAAAGGGTTCCCAAATGATCCCGAAATAGTCCAGAAAAGGTCCCGAAATTATCCTGATGGGCCCCCGTACAGATCCTAAAATCCATCCAGAAGTGATGCCGAAAGGGTCCCCAAATGATCCCGTATAAGCCCGAAATGACCCCGACGGGATCCCGGACGGATCCTGAAAACCATGCTTAAATGATCCCGAAAAAGTCCCGAAATTACCCCGACGGGATCTCGGACGGATCCCCAAAACCATCTAGAAATGATGAAGGAAGGTACCCAAAATGATTCCGTAAAAGTTCTGAATCGACCCGGACGGGATTCCGGACGGATCCCGAAAACCATCCAGAAATAATGCTGAAGGGTCCCCCAAATTATTCCGTATCAGCTGAGAAAAAGTCCCGAAATGACCCCAACGGATTCCGGACGGATCCCGGAAACCATCTAAATGATGTCGGAAGTACCAAATGATCCCGAATAGTCCCAAAATGACCCCAACGGGATTCCGGACGGATCTGGAAATCATCTAGAAATGATGCCGGAAGGTACAAATGATCCCGAAATAGTCCCGAAATGACACCACGGGACCCTTACGGATCCCGAAACCAATCCAGAATAATGCCTAAAGGGTTCGCAATGATCCCGTATTCGTTGAGAAAAAGTCCCAAATGACCCCAACGGGATCCCGGACGATCTCGAAAACCATCCAGAAATGATGGCGAAGATACCCCTAATGATCCCAAAATAGCCCAGAAATGGCCCCGACGGGATCACGGACGGATCACTAAAACCATCCAGAATGATTACGAAGGGACCCAAAATGACCCCGAAAAAGTCCCGTAGTGATCCCGGAAACCGTAAAGAATTTATCTCTCAAAGGTATGCAAATTATCCCGAAAATACCCCGACGGATGCCTGACGGATCCCGAAAACACATCCAGAAATGATGCCGAAAGGGTCCCCAAATGATCCCGAAATAGTCCCGAATAAGTCCCGAAATGACCTCGGCGGGATCCCTGGACGGATCCCGAAAACCATCCAGAAATGATCTCGGAAGAAGTCTCGATATGAACCTAACGGGATTACAAATAAGGTGAAGCTAATTAGAAACCAGGTTTATAAGCCAGCAGGTGCGTTGGAGCGAATGAAGAGTAGAAACATACAGGTAAAGCTAATAAAAGCGTGCTAATAAATACAATTGAAGGAGGGAGGATGGCGGGAGGAGAAGGAGAGGACCACTGATCGTTTTTCCCAAATTGTTTAGATCTCGATCTTTATGTGCAAGATACCAAATTTATATTGAGTTATAACAATTTATAGATTTTACACCATAGGGAGAGAATGAGGAGGCGGAGGTTTCACTGCTCGCTTTGTAGCCCTCGACTTATTTGACCAATTGAGTCTGTAATATTGGTGAAGGCCAGTAAGCGTAAGTTATAATGTGTAAAAATTATTAAAAAGTAATTGTTTTGAAGGGGTCGATGGGACCCCCACACCCCTTTCCATGCTCGAAAAAAATTTCGCCAGTAGACCATTGTCTCTGTCCCAAATTTCATCAAAATCCGTGTAGCCCTTCTGGCGTGATTCAGTCACAAAGACGAAAAAATACAATAATTAAATTATAACTGTTCCTAGCGGGCGGGGAGCTCCCCCTTTTTGAAAAATATATAGCTAGTAGATCCTTCTAGACTATTGGCTATATGCATTTCATACAAATCCGTCCAGCCGTTCTTGCGTGATTGAGTCACAAAGACAAAGGTCTGGACAAACATACAAACATACAAACATCCAAACTTTCCCATTTATAATATACTAGCCTTTACCCGCTGGCCCCGTCCGCAGGAGAAATGTAAATATATGGGCTATTCGCGTTAGCCTGCTTATCAAGTTATCTGTTTAAAAATTTTTGTTTTCTGTCTGATGCATTTTATTTTTGTAATTGAGTAAAAAAAAGAACTAAATGAGCTGATTAACCTGATAGGATCCCAAATGATCCCGAAATTATCCAGAAAAAGCTACGAAATGACCCCCACGTTTCGCGGACGGATCCGAAAACCATCCAGAAATGCCCCGAAAGGGTCTCCAAAAGTTCCCGGAATAGTCCCAAACAAACCAGAAATGACAACGACACGATTCTAGACGTATCCAGAGAACCACACAGAAATGATCCCTGAAGGGTCCCAAAATGATCCCGAAATAGTCCCGGAAATTACCCAAATGGGATCCCGTACAGATCCAGAAATGATCCCGGAAGGGTACAAAAACTATCCCGAAAAGTAACAAAAAATCCCGAAATGGCTCCTACGGCATCCCGGACGGATCCAGAAATGATCTCGGAAGGGTCCCCAAATGATCCCAAAATGGTCCCGAAATGACCATGATGGATCCGGCAAACCATCAAGAAATTATGCCGGAAGGGTCCCCAAATGATCCCGAAATAATACAGAAAAAGTCACGAAACGACCCCTAGAGGATCCCCAAATGATCCCGTATTAGCCCCGAAAAGGTCCCGAAATAACCCCGACGGGATCCCGGACAAATCCCGAAAACCATCCAGAAATAATGCCGAAGGGATCCCAAATGATTCCGACAAAGTCCCGCATTGATTCCGACGGGATCCCGAACGGATACCGAAAATCATCCAGAAGTGATGCCCAGAAAGGTCCTCAATGATCACCTAATAGTCCCGAAATTACCCTTAGGGGTCCTGGACGGATCCCGTAAACCATCCAGAAACGATCCCGATATAGTCCCGAAGAAGTCCCGAATGACCCTAACGGATCTCGAACGCATCCCTAAATGACCCTGACGGGATCCCGGACAGATCCCGAAATCCATCCAGAATGATCTTGGGAGGGACCCCAATGATCCCGAAAAGTCCCGCAAGGAAAACCATCCAGAAGTGATGCCGGAAAGGTACTCAAATGATCACCTAATAGTCCCAAAATGACCCTGACGGCATCCCGGACAGATCCCGAAATCCATCCAGAAATGATCTTGGAGGTCCCAAAATGATACCGAAGTATTCTCGGAAAAGTCCTGAAATTACCCTGACGGGATCCCGGACGAATCCTGAAAACCAATCGTAAATGATGCCGAAAAAGTCCCGAAATGACCCTGATGGGACCCCGAAAGGATCCCGAAAGCTATCCAGAAATGATGCCGGAAAAGTCCTCAAATGATCTCCTAATAGTTCCGAAAAGACCCTGACGGGATCCCGAACGGATCCCGACAACTATCCAGAAATGATGCCGAAAGGGCCCGCAAATGATCCCGTATTAGTCGAGAAAAAGTCCCGAAATGACCCCGACGGGATGCCGGACGAATCCCAAATACCATCCAGAAATGATGCCGGAAGGAACCCCAAATGATCCCGAAAAAGTCCCGGAATTATTCCGACGGGATCCTGAACGGATACCGAAAACCATCCAGAAGTGATGCCGGCAAGGTCCTCAAATGATCACCTAATAGTCCCAAAATGACCCTGACGGCATCCCGGACAAATCCCGAAATCCTTCCAGAAATGATCATGGGAAGGCCCCAAAATTATCCCGAAATAGTCTCGAAAAGTCCAGAATTACCCTGATGTTTCCCGGACGAATCCTGAAAGCCATCCTTAAATGATCCGAAAAAGTCCCGAAATAACCCTGTCGGGATCCCGAAAGGACTCCGAAAACAATCCAGAAATGATGCCGGTAGGTACCGCCAAATGATCCCGAAATAGTCCTGAAATGACCCCGCCCTGACCCCCCCAGAAATGATGACGAAAGTTGTGGTTATATGAAAATATGTGTTTAGACTTTCCGTGTAACCACTAGGCGTATACGCAATTTTCTCGTACTGAATGTACAGATCCAATTGTTTAGACTTCCCGTGTATCCACTAGGCGTATACGCGACTTTCTCGTACTGAATATACAGATCTAACTAAATTAATAAATTTCTGTTAACATATATTATTTTATAAAATGTAATTTTATTTTGATAGATATTATCTTTTATTAAGTTTATATTCAACACAATTTCTTTTTGTAATGCAAAATATTTGATAATCACAAAATCAATATTGAATATTAAAATTGGTAAAACATTTCAAAAGTCGAGAAAAAGTCCCCAATGACCCCGACATACTCCAGAAAAGTTCCGAAATGGCTCCGAGGGTATCCACGACGGATCGCGAAAACCATACAGAAATGATTCCGGAAGGATCCCAAAATGATCCGAAATAGTCCGGAATTGACAGATGGGATCCCGCACAGATCCAGAAATGATCCCGGAAGGGTCCAAAAACTATCCCGGAAAAGTTACAAAAAATCCCGAAATGGCTCCTACGGCATTCCGGACGGATCCAGAAATGATCTCGGAAGGGTTCCCAAATGATGCCAAAATGGTCCCGAAGTGACCTAATGGATCCGGCAAACATCATGAAATTATGCCGGAAGGGTCCCCAAATGATCCCGAAATAAAACAGAAAAAGTCACTAACGACCCATAGAGGATCCTCAAATGATCCCGTATTAGCCCCGAAAAGGTCCCGAAATAACCCGACGTGATCCCGGACAAATCCCGAAAACCATCCAGAAATGATGCCGGAAGGGATCCCAAATGATCCGAAAAAGTCCGCAATGATTCCGACGGGATCCCGAACGGATACCGAAAATCATCCAGAAGTGATGCCGGAAAGCTCCTCAAATGATCACCTAATAGTCCCGAAATGACCCTTAAGGATCCTGGACGGATCCCGTAAACCATCCAGAAATGATCCCGATATAGTCCCGAGAAGTCCCGAAAGGACCCTGACGGGATCTCGAACGCATCCCTAAATGACCCTGACGGGATCCTGGACAGATCCCGAAATCTATCCAGAAATGATCTTGGGAGGGACCTCAATGATCCCGAAAAAGTCTCGGAAAAGTCCAGAAATTACCCTGACGGGTTCCCGGATGAATCCTGAAAGCCATCCTTAAATGATCCCGAAAAAGTGCCGAGTGACCCTGACGGGACTCCGAAGGATCCCGAAAATTATCCAGAAATGATGTCGAATGGTCCTCAAATGATCTCCTAAAGTTCCGAAAAGACACTGACGGGATCCCGAGAGGATCCCGACAACTATCTAGAAATGATGCCGAAAGGGCCCGCAAATGATCCCGTATTATTCGAGAAAAAGTCCCGAAATGACCCCG
>JARSSU010031368.1:0-89669 GCA_029619165.1 Eurosta solidaginis
ACACCAAGCTATTTGGCTAACTTTTGATCGAAGAACACGAAATTAAATCGATCACGTCGTGATGACACAAGGAATATTTGCCGTCGAAAAGCTGCTCACGAAGAAAACAGCACATGATTGCTCCACTCGGCTCTCACCACTGCTCAACTCAGAGCAGTCTTCGACCTGACGATATAATCGAACAATGCGAGCATATTTCTCTCTCATTACGTACCGCCGCTGCTGACACCATATGTATCCAGTGAGTCCACAAAAATAACTCGTACGACGAAAGGCGATCTTGCAAGCCCTGCCAATAACCGTGGAATCACCCTGCTTAATATCGCGTATAACTTTCTATCTAGCATACTGTGCGAAGGACTGAAGCCTTAAGTCAACGAACTGATTGTATCTCATCAGTGCGACTTCAGAACTGGTTAATCTACCATAGATGAAATCTTCACAGCGCGCCAGATCCTGAAAAAGACTCACGATAAAAGAATCGACACTCAGCATCTCTTGGTTGACCTCAACTCAGCCTTTGACAGCGCGAAAAGAAATTGCTTGTATGCTGCTATATCTGAATTTAAAACCCTTGCAAAGTTAATAAGACTGCCAAATAATGTTCAGCAACACCATCCCCTCCATAAGTTTTGAGTAGCACCTCTCGCAGCCATTCGAAACCAAACGAGGCTTCAGATAAGGCGACTCCCTTTCGAGCGATTGTCCGAACCTAATACTGGAGAAGATGGCACAATCTATTATAATAGCGCAGGAGGCAAACAAAAATGGGTATTGTTGTAAACGTGGACAAGACGAAGTACTAGCTGTCATTCAAAAGGGAATCGGCGTATCCACGCCTTGGTAGTCAAGTCATTGTTGACTTAAATTCGAGACTGTGTAGGGATTTGTCTATATCGGAATCAGCATCAACCGCAATGCGGCCTACAATGAATTGAACGAGGCAGGTGAAGCAAGACTTGACCTCCCTCTGTGCTCTCAATTGGCGTCAGTTTTCGCGAAACAGGGGTAACTAGCATGACTTGTAACGATACGACCAACATCCCTTAGGCGGTAAAGCACCAATTAATGATGAAGAGAATGCTTAGAGGAAGAAGGGGAGAATACCCAGAGCTATATTTGAATAAGTCATTTAGAAAGCGGATTGTTACGGCATACCTGTTAATTGCTTAGCGTATATCTAAGCCCGATTAAATACCAGGGAAATGTATGCGGCAGTATTAGAGCCGTCGGTATTTCCTGTGCTCTTCGTTTCCTTTCTTTCAAGGATTGTCTACGCTGCTCATGAAGCAAAGTTAGAACTGAGTCAAAAGAACCTCTTGCAAGGTTATGAGGTCCATAATGCTAAGTATGAAGTACAGTACAGCCTCAATCTGACTTATATTTCTTCTACAAACAAAACAACACAATCTTATTTCACTTGTTTGCCTACCACTGTCTACTTAAAGTCCATGCCCGCATTAGTATTTGCTTAGTTGTGCGCATCTAATGCCAACTGCAGCCACTTTAGTCACGTTAATGTTGTCCTTTGTTTACAGTATATGCCGCCACCACAACTGTTAGCTGCTAACTGTCGCTGACAAAGTCACTGATATCTGATATGGCCAAGAAATGCTTGTCAAGTAGTCGGCAAATGGGAAGACGACTGTCTCGAGTTTGAATTGTGTACGCCTGTGAGCCTAAACATACACAAAGTTTTTGAATTCTCCTAAACTAAACAATACTTTAACACAAAGATGTTGTCATTGCTTATGACTTGATGTAGAGTCCTATGTGCATAAATTCATACACACATATATCTATATGAATAGCGTTAATTTCGTAAAACGGCTTTCATTTGCGGTTTACCATTTATTCACATCTTTCTTTGTTACTTAATTTGCTCACTCTAAAGCGAAATCAACAGACAGTCTTCCACACATTGTGTGTGCGTAGGTAGCTAGAAATACCAAAGATACCTACAAAACCTATCTACCTATCAGCTCAATGTGCTCAAATGACAAGCAACGCTAAGTGACAGCCGACAATTTACTTTCGCTTACATTCAGACGTTCTCACAGCCAATTAAATGGACAATGACCACAGTTGGTGAATGCTGTATTTTCTTCCGTTTCTTCCTTCTTCTCAACACTGACTAATTGCTGATTATTAGCAATTGAGTGCGAGTTTGAGCTAGCAGAAGCTGGATTAAGCTGACTTATTCTGACGTCTACTGGAGAAAATATTTGAAATAGACTTCAGTTGTTAGATATCTAACACTACATCCGCGTTGTGACGTGCGTAAAGCTAGTAGACCCAAATGCTCAAAAATAAGTTTAAGTTGTTTGAGAATTAAGTGCTTTTTAGGTTCTATTTAGGGCCACAAAAGATAATTTAAGTGCTCATTTGGTTTTCGAGATATCCGCAAAAAAGTGTGGGTCTCTAGCTTTACGTCAAGCTAGCAGACTCACAACTTAAATTAAATAATAAAAAAATATATCAAAATTAGGAGCTATTTAGGTGCTTTTTAGGGCCTCAAAAGATAATTTAGTTTTTCGTTTAGTTTTCGAGATATTCGCAAAAAAGTGCGCAAAAATAAGTTTAAGTTGTTTGAGAATTAAGTTAATTACGTCAAGCTAGCAGGCTCATACTTTTTTGCGAATATCTCGAAAACCCAATGGGCACCTAAATTATCTTTTATGGCTCTAAATAGCACCTAAAAAGCACTTAATTCTCAAACAACTTAAACTTATTTTTGAGCACCTGGGTCTGACAGCTTTACGCACGTCGCGTTGTGTACTAGAGGCGTAGCGTGAAATCCAAGTGATGCCGACTGTCCTAGGTACTTTTATCAAAGATGATTTTGCTAAGGAGCATTCGGAACCCTGACCCAGCTTGTCAGTTTGAGCTTAAATGAGTTTTCAAATTGAAGTGCAAGAAACTCAATGGCTGATATATTAATATGATGTCTTATTTTTCATTGTTGATCTCCTACATTTTCTTAGCATTATTTACATCAAACTTTTGTTTGACATCAAAAAACTGTCACGTAAGGTGCACTTCCCAAAACCTTGAAGAAACAGTTTCCACTACAACGGTCATAACAAGACCTATTTCCGTTAGAAGAGAAGATGTCATTTGACAAAAGAGCCCAGGTGCGAACATACAGCTTCTCTTTCTCAGAAAAAAGTCAGCATCGTAATGGGCACTAGTAGATCGGACTACATGGAAAATGAATGGGGCTCTATAGTAGTGACCACTACTGATAGTAATACTGATATGTTCGTCTTGTGTCCAACAGCTGTTTCTAAGGCATTGAAATATCTAAAAACATAATTTAATGAAATTTCTCCAGTGCTGAGTATTTTGAAGTATCATTAAAAAATTCGGACCCTTGTCACATATTTGGCACTGTTTGTTACCTTCCTCTTAACGGGCCAGTCAATATCGTTAAATATAGTAGCTCAGGCCTGCATGCCATTTTATGAAATTTATGTCTCTTGGGATTAGATGATCTTTGATCAATTTACAGGCGGTGTCCCTCCCAGCAAGAAAAGTGGAATGAAACCATTACTAATGAAACCAAAAATAATATGCAAATTTTGTAGTGGTACTATATGTGTGTTAACGAAATATCAGCATACACGCCCATTGGAAATGTTAAGAATCTCACCCGTCATAACAAAAAAACAACTAAAAACGTAAATAAATAATACATGGACTGACCAAGCGAAAGACGTATGGAAATGGAATAACATTTACACATGCCTACACAAATGTCAAAATACAAATGCCATGCAGTAAAGAAACCCTGTGTGAAAGAACTAAGTATGATGTGCACATTTGACATGCTTCGTCTTTCCTAACTTTATCAAAGGCACTTGAGAGCATCAAGCATTGGTTGTGTGGTCTTCAAACTGGACCAAATCTATGCAGACGCTAATTTCAATGAAATATGTATCTAAGAGATTACACAGAGTTACAGATAACCACCGGAAAAAAGAAAGAAACCAAAATAATCTTGATTGATTTTTCGGTCTTCTATCAGTTTGGACCGCTGCTTTTATTTGTATCTATGCCGCTTTTTTTATACGTTTGCAACTGCGAATGTGTGCATGGGCGCAAATGATAGGGGAAATTGATATGGTTGTGTCCCCCCAGGCTAGATGTATATGTGCATTATTTAAAACATATTTGGTCTAACTTGGTAATATTTTCTGCATTATAATGGGCCCAAATTTTTTAATAAATTCAAATAAGATACACCAACTCGATAGTACAGCTAATAGAGGAATCTAGAACTTGGAGGGGACAGTTTCTTTACTCTGAGGTAGCTTTAAAATCAGTTTTGTCGCCGACATTGGGAAACAAAGCCAAATTCGATTCTTGTTTTGGTTGCATTCCATATCTACGTTGGATAGTGGTAGGTATCGACCTCTCAGACTATTCTAAGAATATAAAAACTACACAGACGGCTGAAGAATTGAAGAATGGAACTGGAGCTGGAGTACACTCAAAGCATCTGCAGGTAAATTAGTCGTATCGACTTCCTGACGCTGGCAGTGTCTTCCAGCACACTACGGTCTCAGACACCAATGTAACGATATTTGTCAACACCAATGCCGCCTCAAGAGGCATTCGAATCCAACGTGATAAAGTCATATATCGTATGGAGGTGTCGAAGCCAGCAGGCATCCATAAGCACCTTTGCATTGATATTCAAGGGAATGAATTTTCAGATGAGATGGTCGGGAAAGGTTCCGAAACGGACATAAGCGAGACGAACAGCGCCGTACGACGGCCGCTGTGTTATTTTCTGAAGAAAATCGAGGAATATGAGCAGAGGACATCGGAATTGCTGTGAACCAACGGGGGGTGATTACGAGGTCTAAAGGTTCCTGTGGCCCTCTTGGGATAAGAAAGGAACAAGCTTCCTTCTCAAGCTAAACAAATATGTAGTGAGAGTACTTAATATGCAGTGAGAGTACTTAAAGGGTGACATCACACGATGCTCCGGTTGTGGTGCATAACAACAAGCTCCCTCTACAGAAGCTGTCAGAATGAGAAGGAAGAGGAGTAGATTCATCACTTTCTCTGCCAATGCTAAGGACTGAAAAGAAAACGAATCAGATTGCTGGGCGCACGCTTTTCAGACAGTTTTCCAGAGGTTAGGAGGTGGAGATGGATCTATCGCTCCTACTTAAGTTCGTCTGAGAAAGCAGGCAGTAACCTGGTTGGACGAATGTGCCGTCACCTGGCACCCACTGAGGGCATTCACGATGGACAATGATTTCTATGGGTGGAGATGTGGAAAGTTCCTATGTACACTCTCTAAAGCTAATTTAACCTACATAAACAGTTTACTCCGTAGCAATTCATTCGTCGTTCACATCATTCTGATAAATTCTGTAAATGGAACTTGTTGGTGTATGCTATAGTCGGCACTTCGGTGCGAAAGCATTACGCATGCACAATTTCCTGCCTAAACTCTGGAAATTTTCTAGAATGAGGTTAAATCTCTTTGTACCGTATATCACTAACTCACTTTAGTATACCAGAACTGAGGCAAAAGGGCGTATCGCTTTCTTCAACATTTTTATTCCCTCCGTAGTTTCAAGTACATAACAGTGCATTTACTACTATTTCCAACTTTGTTCTCTTCACCTCTCTCATTGTTTCTTTCTTTGCGCTCCCTCTCTTAGACAATATATATATATTCTATAAGTAGTTTTATCTTTCATCTCCCTATCTCATGCTCTCTTTTCGTATCTCTTTCTATTTCTTTTATTTTCTCTCTATATCTCTCTCACTCTCTTTCTCCTTTTGTATTTCCTTTTTCCTTTAGCTTTCTTTTCAGTTTTTGATTAAATATCTCAACAGCAGCTTTAGATCAAAAGATATCCTTCAAATACTTACTTATGCATTTGAGCGCAATCGGTCTGCAATTAAGAGTTTTTAAAATATATAGACCACAGTGCCACATATGCGAATTTTTTTTCCAGAGATATATCAGCAAACAAAAGCCTCATATCGATTCAGCTGCTCTCCTGTGAATCAATGATAAACGAACTTAATTTTGTTTTTAAAATATAGAATTTTTTCTTCATTCTGAGCAAACTCAGCTCATAGTAAAACTACGCTCCTGTCATGCAGCTTCTTGGCTATGCTGCCGCTGTCAGTTTCATTTGCAGCTTTTTCAACCCATTCAAATCAATTCATTCATTCAAACTGAATTCGGTCGGTCGTTGCTCAACAAAATCCCTGCTGTTCGTCTATTTTTGTTTTTGTTTTCTTGTATGTTTTGTTTCTTCTATTCTTTATTTCGTTTTACGTATGTTTTTAAAGCGTTGTTTGAATAATCAAAGACAGATAAAAATTTTACCTTTTGGGATGATTATTTTACTTGTAAGCTATGGTCGTACGTATGTAAGAATAGTGACGTGCTAATCTGAGTTAGTAGGAAACTGGATCATTCGAAAATGGTTCGGAGTGGTAAAAAGTAGAAATGTTTTCTAATATTTAACCACGTTTAAGGCCACTAGGAAACTTTTCTTCTGCTCTCTTGAAAACCAGAGCAGCTTCCCTCGATTTTGGAATAGATTTTGAGTTGATTCCGACCCATCTTCTAGTGTTTAACGATCGAGTTTGGGTCATTTAGACCATATGTTCTCTTTGAACGAAGATTTAGTTCCTTGAGTTACGTTTAAAGTTTTCCTTGGGACTCGGTATGGTAGCCACAACATTTATTGTAGGAATCAAGTCGGAATCTTTATGGTTAATAAAGGATCCGATTCCTCTTTTATGTGCACTACTATCAAAGCAGTATAGAGTAGTTCAATTCAATTATTCATTTATTGTGTGGGTTTTCATGTTTTCGTATTACAGACACAGGAAGCTTCTTCAATCGATTGAATTGCTTGCATCAGCACGTACGTACGTATAAAATAACAAAACTTTGACAACAACAATTTATAGCATTTTTTAATCTTATTTAACTGCTGTTTCATCGGTAGACAAGTTATAAACAAATTTTCAACAAAATGTATCTAAAGCTCTAATAAAATCCAATTTTGTATACAATTGATGTAGAATTGTAGATATGTAACTGTTACAGATAGAGGATTAACGATCTTTTTGTAAAATACCTTGCGAACATTCAGCGCTATTAAAAAGGTTCAATTTATTCTATTAAGTGATTTTGTAATAATTTGTTTGAAGTTTGATTAAGATCGTCTAGGCGCCCATATTTAAGCAACGTCGGACAATCGAAATATTAGGAAGCGAAAGCAAAGGAATTCAAAGAGACCTTACAAAAATAAGCATGCAACTTATAAAGCAAACATCAATTAGGTAGCCGAAAGAGTGTTAGACGCAATGTAGCAAGCTACAGGCTCACCAAAAAAACAAATCTCATAACCGCGGCGTTGCCGTCTGATGAATTAGGCATCAGCGATATACCCCAATATCAACAAAGATATCGATTTCCGCGGCGTATTGACTCCGCAATATGTGCTGCTAGCATAAGATGAGATTTATGAGCGTAATAGTAACTTCAACTAATCTTGAGTCGTATATTTAGCAAGTAAGGAAGGCTAAGTTCGGGTGTAACCGAACATTACATACTCAGCTGCCAAATTACAGCTTGTAAAACTTTTAAATTACCTTCTTTTAAAATTGGGCGGTGCCACGCCCATTGTCCAAAATTTTACTAATTTTCTATTCTGCGTCATAAAATCAATCCACCTTGGTAGTGGTTTCATCGCTTTATCCGTCTTTGGTAATGAATTATCGCACTTTTTCAGTTTTTCAAAATTTTCGATATCGAAAAAGTGGGCGTGGTTATAGTCCGATTTCGTTCATTTTAAATAGCGATCTGAGATGAGTGCCCAGGAACTTACATATCAACTTTCATTAACGTGCCAAGCCAGTCAGTCGATAATGCATTGCATAGGGTGGTCATGAACAGAGAAAGCCCTGGAACCCCTAGGTGTTTTTCTGGATATTTCCGGAGCTTTCAATAATGTCTCGAAAAGTGCAATCATCGACAGTCTCAACTCTATTGAAGTTCATCTAGCTTTAACAAATTGGACGCACCATGTTAAGCTTCAAAATAATCACATCGCAATTGGCTTCGAAAGTGATCTTGGGGCCACAATTGAGTCGGAGGGTTAGTGCCAGGGTGCAGAAATGGCAGAACATACTATACACGTGTATATGAATGGTTCTAAGTTAATGGAAGGTGTCGGGTCTGCTGTATACTGTGAAATATCCAGAAATAAGTAGATCCTATAGACTGCCAGATTACAGTAGCGTTTTTCAGGCGGAAATTACAGCCTTGAAGAAAGCTGCAGAATTCTGGAGTAAGCGTGCTTAAGCTGCAGTCGCGTCAATATATATATTGATAGTCAGGCGGCGTTTAAGCCAAAAATCTCGCACAGCACTTCATCATGAAGTGATCTGGAATGCAAAGAAGCGGTGAAAGAACTTCGCTCAGGCCGGACCATACATCTATACTGAGTTCCTGGTCATAAAGGGATAGAAAGTAACGAAAGGGCCGATGTCTTGACAAAGGAGGTGCAGTACTTGCTAAATCGACGATAGACGTCCGAATCCATGTGGGAGAAATCAAAAGAATGCAGGAGTTGTATATGATCCATTAAGCAGGAAAGGTGTGAACAAAAGCGCAGAGCTGCAAAATTTCTAAGATTATGTGCAAACCCTACGACATTAGATTCACAAAATGACTCGTATGTCTGAAGAGAGAAGAATTTAGGCTTACGATGGGCACACCAACTCGACACTGCCTTCTGGCGTCACATGAAGAAACGGTTGCACACGTTATGTATTCGTGTCCTGCGCTCGCCAGGTCAAGGCTCCAGCTAGTAGGGGCGGCAGAGTTGCCAGGTCTCGAGTCAGCAATTAAGCTAAGTCCTCGAAAATTTCTAATATTTGCCAAGAGGACGAAATTATTCTATAACATAAGTCCTGGCACCTGATTGCAATTCGTCCGTTGGGTCATCAAACAAATTGTGGTAACACTATGGGCACATTTAGTCTATGTGAGGTCTTTATTGACCGGCCAGTACAACCTAACCTAACCTAGTCCAGAGGCCTCCAACCAGACTATTATTCATGTCAACTTAACTTTTACTCAACGTCTTTTAGGGGTGCCTTTGTAATGCCTTCTTGTTGTTTCTATTACATTTTATATCTGCAAGTTTGAGGCATTGAGTTTGGTAACGCTCCCATTACTTAAGTTTTACACTACATACTATGAGAGTCCTTCGAAAACTGCTCGGGCGCCAAGATGTGTATGGCATAAAGCTGTTAGGAGAATTGTCAAGGATAACTTTCCATTTCGTCATATACATACGGTGACTTCGAAAGAATTTTACTTATCAATCCTAAATACTTCCTAACCTGTTCAATGACCTGTGTTTGGATATGCATTTTGTTAGAAAAAATCGTACTTACTACTTTTCCCTCATACTCTCAGTGACATTTTATGGGTCGTTAACAAAGTGTATTGTGTAGCAAAACCACAAAGCCATTAATCGCATTTCTGGTGACCAAATAATCATACCATGTTTATGGCGAAATCCGTTTTACATACAACTTAAACTCTCACTACCTATACGCGATGAGTAAGCAGAAAGTAAACAAAAAATGTCAACGGTGGACTAAGCACCATAGCAAGGTTGACATGATGAGCTTAAAAGCTCTGAATAAAAGGATTTGCTTAAAGGTAGAGTTTTAGTTATCTATAAATACGACGAGGGATAGTTGAGAAGCTCGTGGGGTTAACTGGTATAGGACTTGCGAACGTTGATGGCATTAGGCAAAAATTAAAAGGAACCACCAAGACACCGTTAGCGTGTCAAGACAACGATACTGTTGTATATGAACTCCAGATTCCAGTGTTTTCGTTAGCAGAAGTTTTAAGATGGTGCCAGATATAAAACAGGAAACAGTTCCACCATCGCCTCTAAATGCTCAGGGAAGTTGGCGTTTCGCCACAGAATACATAAACATTTTAGAAATACACGGTACAATCTACCTTGCGACATATTCAGCTAAAGTAAACTCGTCTAGTTTTTCGATTCTACAAGCACAAGTTGTGAACTATTTCACTAGGAACGATGACGTCAACGTAGAGTCAACATGGTCTGGTTGCACTGGACTTTTTGAGTTTATACTTTTTCGTAATCGGTTACTTTCACAGAATCTCCATACTATCTAAGCCATCTTTAATACAACTGGTATTTTTTAGGAGCCGGTATCTTTTTCAGAGCCGTTCGCTTTTTCATAGTTGATTTCTTTATTAGAGCAGGTTACTTTTTTATTGCCTGTCTGTTTCTAAAATATGGTCGTTTTTAAAACCAAATTCTCTTTCGTGGCCGGTCTCTTTTTCAGAGTTCGTGCCTTTCTAAAGTCGATAATTTTTCAGACCCAATCTTCTAAGAGAAAAAACGGATCCTTTTTCAGAGCTGGTGTCTTTGTCAGAGCCGCTCTTTTTCTATGAGCCGGTCTCTTTTTATACGTTCTCTTTTCCAGAGCATGTCTCTTTTAAAAAGATAATCTCTTTCTAAGAGCCGATCCTTTCTCAGAGCCGGTCTCTTTATAAGATCCGGTAGCTTTTTCAGAGTCAGACTCTTTGACAGAGACGGTCGCTTTATTAGAACCGTACTTCTTGTAAGAGCTGGTGCTTTTATTAGAAACGCTCTTGTAAGAGCTGGTGCTTTTATTAGAAACGGACTATTTATTTATTTTTCGGAGCCTATTCTTGGTTTTTTGTCTGTAATATTTTAGTTTTTCGGAGCTCATTAATTTTTATGAACCCAATATTTTTAGGGAATTGGTTACCTTCTCAAAACTTGTTAATTTTATTCAGCTCTAAATAATTTTTTCAAAAACTGGTCACTATTTTGCAATCGGTTACTTTTTAATAACGGGTTACTTTTTGGAGATCATTTATTTCTTTAGCACCGGTTACTTTTTGGAGTCGGCTACATACTACCACCAGTCACTCTCTACAACAGTTTGTTGTTTTTGACTGGCCTTCTTTTGACATGTTTTTTTTTGGGACAGACCACTTTTTGGGGATGTTCACTTTTTAGACAGGTCACTCTTTGGGACATGTAGCTTTTTAGAACAGGTCATATTTTAGGAGAGGTTACTTTTTAGGACAAGTTCCTTTGTAGGACAAATCACTTTTAAGAAGAGGTAACTTTTTAGGACAATTCACTCTTTAAGGCAGGTAAGTTTTAGGACAGATCACTTTTTGGGAAAGTTCACGTTTTATACAGGTCACTTTTTAGTATAGGTCACTTTTTAGGACAGGTCACTCTTAAGGACAGGTCGCCTTTTAGGCCTGGTCATCTTTTAGGAGATGTATCTTTTTAGGACAGGTTTCTTTCTAGGACAGATCACTTTTTAGGACACGTAACTTTTCAGGACATGCCACTTTTTAAGACAGATCACTTTTTAGGAGATATCACTTTTTGGGACAGTTCAGGTTTTGGGACAAGCCACTTTTTATGACAGCTCAGTTTTTAGGACAAGCCAAAGCAGTAGAAACCCTGGAAGAGAATAGCTTAAGCTGCAACCGTGTTAACTTTTATATTGGCAGTCACGCAGCAATTAAGGCAATTATCTCGCATAGCACAGCATCTAAATGCGTGTTAGAATGTAAGCAGTCTCTGGAGAGAATCGGGACAGGGAGAAGCATACATATATATTGGGTCCCAGGGCATATGGGAATAGATGGGAATGAAAAAGCGGACGAACTAGCTAAAAAGGGCGCATCCCTTGAAGCTTTCTCCGTAGACGTCCCAATTAGATTGGGCGAGATTAAGCGAAGGCGAGAGGTGCACATGGTCGACCAAGCGGGAAAGGCGTGGGTTCAAGCGTGGGGCTGTAAAGTGTCGAAGATTATGTGTAGGTCTTACAACCTTAGACTAACACAGTTGCTTCTATCATTAAAAAGAGAGGACTGTATACTCATGACGGGTATTCTGACTGGACACTGCCTTCTGGCGTCACATGCCTTTTAATTAGGCTTGGTCAGTGATAGCAGATGTAGGAAGTGCGGGTTGGAGGAGTAAACGATCGAGCACGTTCTGTGCTCGGCCCTGGCACTTGCCAGGCTAAGACTCCAGCTATTAGGAGTCACACAGCTGTCAGATCTAGAGGCAGCAAGTGGCTTAAGTCCTAGGAAGCTTCTAGTATTTGCCAAGAGGACAGAGTTATTTTATAACATAGGTCCTGGTTTTTGCAAGGGGTTTTCAGTTTGGTCGTCAAAACAAACTTCTGGTAACACTACGGACTCAATCAGTCTATGTGAGGTCCTCATGGACCGGCCAGTTCAACCTAACCTAACCTAGGACAAGCCACTTTTTATGACAGGTGTTCTGGATAGTTTATGAAGACTTAGGAGTAAGTGCGGCAATTGAGTAGGTACTTAGGACTTGACAATGAAACCATTGGAAAAGTTATTACGGACAGAAATAGAGAATCTCAATTTTTAGTTGCTACCCCATAACATGAGTATCTCTCTTGTCAATGGACCCTCGTATTATTCAAAATTATATACAAAAAAAGTACACACAAGCAAAATTTCGTTAAGAAAGTGAAACTTACCTTTTTTTGTAATTATATCTGCAGTTTGTTGTTGTTGCCTTTCCTTTTTAAAACATTGCAAATGTTGTATGTCGCAAAACCGAAAAGGAAAATAAAAGTTGCCAGTTTGGAGTACTGAATGGAATTTCAATTGCTGATGTGAAAACACTACGACGCTGCGATATCGGTGACAACAAAGACCATTGCCAAATGCAGCATTGACGCGACGTTAAAAAATTGGTATCTAAGCGAGCTTCCAACACATCGAATGTATTCGCATAAAGTTGATACTGACTGCTAGCGGCTAGTAACCAACCAACAACATGCCAATCGCAAGCGTTTATACCCCACGAACAAACAGTCGCTGCTGACGCCAAAGTAACGTTGGCGATGTTGGCGGAGCGTTCTTGCAAATACTTAAAAATGTATTTTGGAATATAACCAAAATTTATATCCCTTTTCTGTAATATTAATAGTATTGTTGTATCGTGCTTCATGTGTGTGAGTTAGATGATTTGTTTTGCTGCGACGCGAATGTTACGCGGTGCTTTTTTTTTGCAAGTTTGTTGAGCTCCTTTTTGGGTCCTCGGTTGTCTTTCTGCTGCGCTTTTATCTATCTAGCGCTGAAAAGACTTATTTTATGCTGACATATGCGTTAAAGGTGAACACCGTGTCTGCCAACCTTTTGTGTTGTTGAGTTGACGAGGAAGCAGGAGTGTAAAACGCGAGGACAAACGCGCCAACGAACAATGTTATAAGAATAGCACAAGTGCTGTTACAGTTATAATGATAAAAAACGTAATACACTCTAGAGACAGCAGGAGGCACGTGTACGACACAAAGATTTGTTTAAATATATTGTTGCTGTTTTTGTTGTTAGCGCACGACAAGAGACGGCGCGTTAGGATACAACACAGTTGGAGTGTAGAGCCAGCAAAAAAAAATTTTTACGGTTGACTGAGCCACGGGCGCTGAGACGAGACGCGACACAAAAGTTTTGACTGTTACAAATACGAGTTGAAACGAGCACGATGAACGGTAAACAACGAACGATGAGTGGTGAGTATTTAACGGTATACAACGAACGACGAGACGGAACAAACGAATTGTGTGTAGGGTACGAACCGTGGATATATCTACATATATGAACGGAAATAATAACAGATAATAATGCACAACACCAATAACAAAAACAGTAAGGGGTCTTTTTCTATGCGCTGCTTTCTTTTTTGTTTTCTTTTGTTTTGTAAAATGACAAAAGCGAAATGTATGTAAAATAACTGCGCCGCTTATAAGCGGAATTCAGTTGTTATGTTTTTTGATCCTTTCAACTTGATACTGCTATTTTATAAGTTTTAATTTTATTTTTACACAACACAGTACACAGGCACGAATGTTACATATGTGTGTGCGTATGGTATTAACTGCAGAGGGATATCACTTCAGCTACACTGCACCAATAGCGCCAGCACATTTTGAAGTTGTTGCACTCAAGTCAGGTGTGTGTGCATGATAAAATTGTGCAATATTGTTGTTGTTAATTCTTTTTTGTCTCACTGCAATTTTTCTGCTTTTTTCAACAATCACTTTAACGGTGTTTGCATATTTTTTTTATTGCTCAATCAATTAATCTCTTTCCGTTTCGGCTAAATGAGGGAAGAGAAAAGAACAGAAATAAACAAATATGAGAAATACTTTTTATATAAATGATTAATCTATTATAAATAAAAGCACTTTTGTGGCGATTGCTGTAATTTGTTAGTCATTAAAAACAAGTTGTAGTTTTTTGTCGAATTAAGTTTTAACACACAATCACGTTTGTGGGAAAAGAGCAGATCGTTGCTTTTTGTGTAAATAAAGTTTTAAGTCTTCATTATTTCTTGCATTTTTTACGAGCCACAAATATTTTTAATTTTTTAATAAAAATATTATTATTGTCTAAACCAAAACTTCTTATATCGAGTTATATCAATTTCACACAGAAACTTAATCGAATCACAATTTGATTTAATGAAATAATTAAGTTTTCTTTCACGCACAGTCACTTGCTTCATTATCAAGACAATTTCTTCCATATGGACAGGCGAGGTGACATAATTTCAACGGTTATAAAGTCAATTGAGCTTATGACCGTTTCAAATTGCACGATAGTCTTTATGGACACTTTAAATTGAGTACATTAACTTTTTAAATTTGACTTGATAGCCATTTAGAAAGTTTACGATTGACCTTATGGCCATTTCACGAAAAAACCATAAGCGATAAGGTCAATTGGCGTTATGCCAGTCGAACTTACATCACCCCCACCCCTTCCATTTTCTGAATTGTGACCAGAAAAGCTTCGCAGCGTGATTTAGACATTAACTTGAACAACTTTTAAACGACTTCTCATTGGAGTGAATTCTGAATATAATAAAGAAGCGGCTCGGGCGAAAATTTGGAATTTAAAAATTGAGCAAGGGCATTCCTTGTTACGAATAAATTACTGGGTATACTGCGCGGAGTTCTGCAGTGCTATATGGACATGATGAGCAAGTGGGCCGAGTCAGATATTGGATTGATTTTATGTATAAGATAGCTGTTCAGGCCTTCCTCTATAGTTATATATCTAGGACACTATAAAGGATTGGGCTAGGAAGGTCTCTGGTTGCGGCTCTTATTGACAAGAATTGAGGCGAGTTGATAGTCAAGCCGATTCACAATTACACAATTTTTATGCGACCTCTTGGACAGTAAAGAGGTGCTGACCGCGATTATGACTTGGGTATTCGGGGCTTAATATTATATTATCGTTGGCCTATGCCAGTTTGCAGGTCTTAGAAAATAAATATCTCGAAATGTGTCCTGTTGCGCTGCCGCGAGTCTCTAAACACACTTCCTATTACTAAATCGCACCTTCTGCCAAAGTAAGACCAACTTTTTCACAATTTCTATACGTCCTCTTGGTCTATAAAGAGGTGCTAACGCGAATTTCACACTATTCAGCAGTCTGACTCTTAATTCGTTGTTTGATATTATGTTATGGGGTGTATGCGATTGCTTAGGTGTCACAGTTTCATTTCGCCACTATTCCACTTTCGCCACGCGGCGTCACAACGTCAAATGATTACAATACCAACGCCTTTTACTTTATTCTGGTTCCATTTCCGTAAAAAATCCGATAATAAACAGGTCTGGTGAGAGTTTCTTTCGATAAAAAGAAATATTCCAATTAAACGGTTTATTCTTTCTGTTGAACTTTTTCCGAAAGGGTCAAAAAGTAAAATTGAAATTTTCTAAACGGCAGCTAAGTCAAATTTAAAAAGGTCTTAAAATCAATTGACTTTATAGCCTATAAAATGGTTTTAAGGCCTATTGAACTTATGTTCATTCGAAGTGGTCACAAAGTCAATTGACCTTATGACCGTTGACTTTATTTCACCACACTTATTTATTTCTATTTTTGTTTTAAAGTGGTCATAAGCTCAATTGGCCGTTGACCTTATGTCACCGCACCTAGTTATTTATATTTTTGTTTGCTGATATATTTTTGTTTTAAGGTGGTTATAAGGTCAATTGATCTTATGGCAGTTGACCTTATGTCACCCCATCTATTTAGGAATTTCTATTTTGTTTTAATATTTAAGTTTTCACTCGTCTTAATATTTTTATACTCAGTTGAGCAGAGCTCACAGAGTATATTAAGTTTGATTGGATAACGTTGGTTGTACATATATAAAGGAATCGAGATAGATATAGACTTCCATATATCAAAATAATCAGGATCGAAAAAAAATTTGATTGAGCCATGTCCGTCCGTCCGTCCGTCCGTCCGTCCGTCCGTCCGTCCGTCCGTCCGTCCGTCCGTCGTCCGTCCGTTAACACGATAACTTGAGTAAATTTGAGGTATCTTGATGAATTTGGTATGTAGGTTCCTGAGCACTCATCTCAGATCGCTATTTAAAATGAACGATATCGGACTATAACCACGCCCACTTTTTCGATATCGAAAATATCGAAAAACCGAAAAAGTGCGATAATTCATTACAAAAGACCGATAAAGCGACGAAACTTGGTAGATGAGTTGAACTTATGACGCAAAATAGAAAATTAGTAAAATTTTGGACAATGGGCGTGGCACCGCCCACTTTTAAAAGAAGGTAATTTAAAACTTTTGCAAGTGTAATTTGGCAGTCTTTGAAGATATCATGATGAAATTTGGCAGGAACGTTACTTTTATTACTATATGTACGCTTAATAAAAATTAGCAAAATCGGAGAAGGACCACGCCCACTTTTAAAAAAAAATGTTTTTTAAAAGTAAAATTTTAACAAAAAATTTAATATCTTTACAGTATATAAGTAAATTATGTCAAGATTCAACTCCAGTAATGATATGGTGCAACAAAATACAAAAATAAAAGAAAATTTAAAAATGGGCGTGGCTCCGCCCTTTTTCATTTAATTTGTCTAGGATACTTTTAACGCCATAAGTCGAACAAAAATTAACCAATCCTTTTGAAATTTGGTAGGGGCATAGATTTTATGGCGCTAACTGTTTTCTGTGAAAATGGGCGAAATCGGTGATGCCACGCCCAGTTTTTATACACAGTCGTCCGTCTGTCCTTCCGCATGGCCGTTAACACGATAACTTGAGCAAAAATCGATATATCTTTACTAAACTCAGTTCACGTACTTATCTGAACTCACTTTATCTTGGTATGAAAAATGAACGAAATCCGACTATGACCACGCCCACTTTTTCCATATCGAAAATTACGAAAAATGAAAAAAATGCCATAATTCTATACCAAATACGAAAAAAGGGATGAAATATGGTAAGGTAATTGGATTGTTTTATTGACGCGAAATATAACTTTAGAAAAAACTTATAAAATGATTGTGACACCTACCATATTAAGTAGAAGAAAATGAAAAAGTTCTGCAGGGCGAATAAAAAACCCTTAAAATCTTGGCAGGTATTACATATATAAATAAATAGCGGTATCCAACAGATGATGTTCTGGGTCACCCTGGTCCACATTTTGGTCGATATCTGGAAAACGCCTTCACATATACAACTACCACCACTCCCTTTTAAAACTCTCATTAATACTTTTAATTTGATACCCATATCGTACAAACTCATTCTAGAGTCACCCTGGTCCACCTTTATGGCGATATTTCGAAAAGGCGAACACCTATAGAACAAGGGCCCACTCCCTTTAAAAATACTCATTAACACCTTTCATTGATACCCATATCGTACAAACAAAGTCTAGAGTCACCCTGGTCCAGAAAGGCCCACTCCCTCTTAAAATACTCATTAAACTCCTTTCGTTTGATACCCATATTGCACAAACGAATTCTAGGGTCACCCCTGTCCACCTTTATGGCGATATCTCGAAACGGCGTTCACCTATGGAACTAAGGATTACTCCCTTTTAAAATACTCATTAACACCTTTCATTGATACCCATATCGTACAAACGCATTCTAGAGTCACACCTGGTCCACTTTATGGCGATATCTCGAAAAGGCGTCCACCTATAGAACTAAGGCCCACTCCTCTTAAAATATCATTAACCCTTCGTTTGATACCCATATTCACAAACGAATTCTAGAGTCACCCCTGGTCCACCTTTATGGCGATATCTCGAAAAGGGGTCCACCTATGAACTAGCCCCACGCCCTTTAAAATAATCATTAACACCTTTCATTTGATACCCATATCATACAAACAAATTCTAAAGTCACCCCTGGTCCACCTTTATGGCGATATCTCGAAAGGCGAACACCTATAAAACGAAGGCCCACTCCCTTTTAAAAATACTCATTAACACCTTTCATTTGATACCCATATCGTACAAACAAAGTCTAGAGTCACCCCTGGTCCACCTTTATTGCGATACCTCGAAAATGCGTCCACCTATAGAACTAAGGCCCACTCCCTCTTAAAATACTCATTAACTCCTTTCGTTTGATACCCATATCGTACAAACGCATTCTAGAGTCACCCCTGGTCCATCTTTACTGCGATATCTCGAAAAGGCGTCCATCTATAGTACTTAGGTCCACCCCTTTTAAAATACTCATTAATACCTTTCATTTGATACCCATATCGTACAAACGCATTCTAGAGTCAACCCTGATCCACCTTTATGGCTATATCCCTAAATGGCGTCCACCTATAGAACTATGGCCCACTCCCTCATAAATACTCTTTAATGCCTTTCATTTGATACACATGTCATACAAACACATTCCAGGGTCTCCTCGGTTCATTTCCTACATGGTTATTTTCCTATGTTGTCACCATAGCTCTCAACTGAGTATGTACTGTTCGGTTACACCCGACTTAACTCCTTACTTGTTTTTTATTATTTCACGCACTATCTTCTAAAATTTATTCAGTCGTCATCCTATAATATAAAAATAAGTCGGGTTTTCCTTCCTGACGCTATAACTCCAGAACGCACGAACCGATTTCCACGGTTTTGCATTCGTTGGAAAGTTCTCGGGCTCCGCGAAGTTTATAGCAGGATCGACGCACAGAGTCTCGAGATATAAACCAAAACGTGGGCACGGGTACCCTAGAATGTGTTTATAGAATATGGATATCTAATGAAAGCTGTTGACGGGCGCCTAGTAGAGGGTAATTTGCATACCCCTGGGTGACTAGGGTCTCGAGATATAGGCCAAAACGTGGACCCGGGTACCCTGGAATGTGTTTATAGAATATGGATAACAAATGAAAGCTGTTGATGAGTGCTTTAGTAGAGGGTAATTTCACAAAATGTGGACCCGGGTACCCCTAGAATGTGTTTATACGATATGGATATCAAATGAAAGCTGTTGATGAGTGCTTTAGTAGAGGGTAATTTTCATACCCCTGGGTGACTAGGGTCTCGAGATATAGGCCAAAACGTTGACCCGGGTACCCCTAGAATGTGTTTATAGAATATGGATAAAAAATGAAAGCTGTTGATGAGTGCTTTAGTGGAGGGTAATTTTCATACCCCTGGGTGACTAAGGTCTCGAGATATAGGCCAAAACGTGGGCCCGCGAACGCCTAGATAGTGTTTTTACATTATGGGTATCAAATTCAAACTGTTGATGAGTGCTTTAGTACACGGTAGTTTTCATACCTATTGGTAACTAGGGTCTCGAGATATAGGCCAAAACGTGGACCCGGATACACTAGAATGTGTTTTTACATTATGGGTATCAAATTGAAGCTGCTGATGTGTGCTTTAGTACAGAGTAAGTTTTACACCGCTGGGTGACTAGGGTCTCGATATATAGGCCAAAACATGGACCCGGATAGCCCTAGAAATGAAGCTGTGCTGAGAGCTTTAAAGTAATTTTCATTGTGATATTCGATTAGTCGCACCAAAAATAAATATGCATGCGAAGCCGAAATAAAGACATGAATTAATAATAACCACATACCTATTTACATACGTCCTATTCGATTTGCCATACGTCCTATTCGATTGCCAGAATTTGCCAATATTAGTAATTACGATGCTTTTTCCGGGAAGTAGACCAGAGACGAACTGGGACTGGGATTAGGACTGAGACGAGAGATCGGAGTGGGACTGGGACTGAGACTCGTAGTGGGACTGAGACTGAGACTCGGAATGGGACTGGAACAAAATACATACCACCCTCTGGGACTGACAATAAGATATGAAGAAGAATGAGAAAAACTTGAGAGAAGAGAAAAGAGAGAAGGAGAAGGAGACTGAGAAAGAGATAGAATGAGAAGAAGATGGAGATATATGAAGCAAAAAATACGAATAAAAAGATTAGGAAAAAGTGTAGAGGGGCGAGGACATAGTTAGACGGAAAAAGCTTAGTAAAGTGTATGCATATAGGACCAAATTTAGCGCAGAACAACGTCTGCCGGGTCTGTTAATGCTTATATATTCTGGATCATTTAATTGTTTCTAGATTGCTTTAAACATTTCTTTTAATATTATAATTATTTTATTATTATTATCTTTTTCTTAGTCTTTTTTTACTATCGAAAATATTTCCTAATTCTCTCGTACTGCTTTAATTTTTTAATCGGTTTTATTTCAATCATGCCTTCAACATTAGCTATATCTTTATTTATAGCTTTTTTGTATTTTGTTATTAAATTTTTATTCTTTCCACATACCAAACAGTGTTTAATGCATTTATTTTGTTTTCCTTTTAAATGCCTGCTTTATCGATTTTCTGCTTCCTTCACAATACAGACATAACACATCGCAAATTTTAGGGCGGTAAGGAGGCTACACACAACAAAAGCAAGCACAACAAAGTTTAAGTATGTATATAGAATGAATAGAAAAAAGATACACCGCTATAGCATAAATACACTTAAGTAATAAAACAGTAACAAAAGCGAAAATATTCTAAAGAAATGCACAAAATTTTTAATTTTTGCTTTTGCATTTTTTCGCACTTATCTCTTGCTAATAGACACTTTTTCGCTTGTGCAAGCACTTTTTTTTAAACAACAGCATCACTTATTATGACAACGAGACATAGTTTAGTGTGACAAATACCCGACACCATACAAACATTCTAAGCATACAACTAGGCGCATAAGCTATTCTTTATATTATCGCTACTTTCATAGCTTTTCATTATACACAATCATTTTTAATAGTTGAGAGGAGAAAAAACACAAGAAGATCATATAACAACATTTCACTTTGCTTAGGTGTGTGTGTATTCAAGTTTAAGGATATTTGTTTATTCTTTTTGATATAAATGCTTAGACTTTAGCTGCATTGCTGTTGTTTGACTGGAAGTCGAAACTCGACTGGTTCATTTGGTGTGCCATTATGCTGGTGAAATTTTGTGGAAATGAAATGCAGCGAACGAAACTGATACTCATACAAATGCAATAGGGATTGTCAGCCGACAAAAAATGGAGAGCGAGTTGGAAAGTAAGAGAGGAGAGAGTTGCATCTAATTGGAAATTTTTAAAGAAGTGTTGTGTTGTTAATCTTTGATATTTGATACTTTCAGCAGAAAGTTAATAACTTTTAAAAAAAAGTTGCATCCTCAGCCTAATTTTATTTAATATAAAGGACCTATAAGGTTTTCGAAATATTTGATACATAATAAGATATAGACTTAAAATTTACCTAAAAGTGAACCAATATGAATAGCATGAGGTTAAAAACCATCAAGGCCTGCATTCATGCCTTTCTAGAAGATCATCATGTGGTGAAGCGCACTCAATGCACCTCAACCTAATATCATCTAGAGCTCTCTCTCGCAGCTTTAGAGACCCATAACCACTGCTCCTCTAGATCTGATAGCTGGAGTCTTAGCCTGACAAGCGCAGGGCACGAGCACGTGCACGATCACCTACACCCACCTTCTTACATCTTCTATCACTGACTAGGCCTAATTTAAAAGCATATGACACCAAAAGGCAGTGGTGCAGTCGTGACGTGTGTCATGAGCAAACAATCCTGCTTTTTATTAATAAGAGTAATTTGTTAGTCTAACGTTGTACGACCTACGTATGATTTTCGACGCTTGACAGCCCAGCGCTTGGTTCGCGCATCTCCCGCTTTGGTCCAGAATTTTCAACTCTCGCCTTCGCCCAATCTCATTGGGGCGTCTACGGTACCAGCTTCAGGATATGCGCCCTTTGAAGCTAGCTCATCCACTTTTCATTCCATCTATTCGCATATGTCCAGGGACCCTATGTAGATACATATATATTTCTAGCTATCCCATTTTCCTAGCGATTGCTTAAACTCTAAAACACTTTAGATATTTTGCTGTGCGAGATAATTGCCTTAATACTGCTTACTGTCAATACAAAAATGTACGCAGTTGCAGTTCAAGCTATTTCCTCCAGTGTTCCTACTACTTCGGCCTCACCTACTACTTCCGCCTGAAAAACACTTCAGTGATCGGCAGCTTGTAGTATTTGTTTATTCTCTACCTCTTCCATTACTTTGGGACCACCGATGCAGACGTGTATGGGCTCGTCCGCATTTCAGCGGCTTTGCGTCAATCTTCAATCTATATTGTGGCTTTAGCAACCCCATCGAAGCGCAGGAATGGGATCAGTCAGTCTATTCGTCCAATAGGGTTTCAAAAGCGGGACCCCTTCGCAAATAGCGGCGATAGATATACTGGATATACTGGTCGAGCTAGCTTCATTACACAATATAATAGAACAATCGCCCCTAGTGTAAATATAGTTAAAGACTCAGCTCCCAATCTTTTACTTATCGAAGAATAATATCAACAACACTGCGGTTGGATCTAAGAATGCCTCTAGAGTTATTCCTTGAAGACCCCGGTTGGAATCGGTGGGGACCCTCGAACCAACATATAACAGTGAGAACTTTCATGCACTATAGATTAACTGGAAAAACGACAGCTGGAAAGTCCATGATAGGTTGCGCTTAGTGTTATAGATCCCCATACATTTTAACAGGAGCTCAAATTACAAAAAGTACGGGCGGAATGGATACAGGCAGTTGGATTGCCAAGAGCAACCTCAATATAATAGCAGAAATTCTAACAGGAGCCTCCCTTGTTCGTAAAGTACGCTTTGGAATCGCTTATACCGATTCCGCGACAGTACAGAAAGAGCTACAGATCACACGTTTCTAGAATGCAGCGCTTTTTCTAGAATAATAAAAGTTCACTGAAACTAGTATAGAGGCACGTACGCCAAGGGAAACTAACCTAAATCTCAGAATTTACAGCTTAGGCTACTCTACCAGACAACTACTTTTTCTTCTGAATCTTAACTGGACTAGCTATCAAGTAATATGTAACCAAGAAGAACAGTTCAGAAGGGTAAAAACGGAGTAGAAATATATCTTTCAACTAACCGACCTGCTTTCGAGAAATATTCTATTTTGGCTGGTTTGTACCTAAAGGGAGATCGGTAAGTGTCTATGCTAATGATGGAGCATATGTCTTTGGTAATCTATGATGGAGTATATGTCTTTGGAAGTATAAACGATAATAAACGCCTCCCTCTGTCATTGATGTATAACTTATGCTTTCCCTCCAAACTTTTCCTACATGCCCACATGATATCCTCTCTTAAAATTTAAAAACCATTTGACAACACTTGAATATGAAAACGCTGCCCATTTAACAACAAAAGCGAAAACGAAACGTTTGAGAATAGGACTAACCGCCCGGAAAAATGTAGGAAAATCAAAAACACAAAAGCAGAGAAAAGCGTACACAGAAAGGAATGTAATGAGGCGTAGGGACGAACACGCATGAGGATAAAGGTTAACAAACGGTGGAAAAGGAAAAGCGAAAGAAAAAATGCGCAGCAAAGTGGACGAGAGTGTTAAAAGCTGAAGAATGTAAGAGACACAGAGTTGCATTTTTTTGGAGGATTTAAGTACATACATAAGTGGTTATTTGTTTAAAGAGAGCACATGTGAATGACTAACAGAGAGAGGCCGCATATAACATATGTAGTGGTCAAAAGGATGTTTGCTGTGAAAACACTAGAAAATTTCGTCGGCATAGTTGTGTTGGCTGCGTGGTAAGGATTTTTGGACAGATACAGATGTGCATATGTGTATGTCCGTATGTACGTATGTTCGTATGCAAATGTCTCCTCAATAAGCGAATATGTGTGCATGTATATTGTTTTTTGGTGTTTTAGTCTCAATGCTTATGTAAACATACAATACGAAACAACTATGCGAATGTTAAAGCACGAAAAAGGTAGGAGCAGCAAAATATAAACATACACACACGTAGTTACGTGCATACAAATATTTTTATATACATATTTACATACCCAGATATATATACATATGTACGTACGTAGAAATACATCACTTTAACAGTGGAATGTCCTGTGCGAGGACGAGAACAAGGCTACTACAATAAACACATTCAGCTACACATTCAGTCATACAATCGAGCGTTTAAAGACATATATTCATGTATGTTTGTTAGTGTGCAGAAGTATGCATGGTTCGTTGCCGTTGCCGCTATTTGGTTTTATTATACTAGTTGGGTCGATTCGGTATGCTACCGATTGTAGCCGACAATACATGCACCAAAAAATGGAGAAGCGAGCAAAGGAGACTGTGTGGATATTTTTAGTTAAATTTGGGTTTTGTTCATTGGAAATGTGTCCTCTTGGTTTGTTTAGTAAAACTTAATGGGAAGTTTTTTGTGAATTAGATCAAAGTGATTATTTTAATAAGGTAAAGAGCCCGTACTTAAAATACTTAATAATAGCAAGGGAGAGGCTTGGAGTTATGTGCATGCACTGGGAAGTATTTTTGAGTGAACTAAGCTGCTAAAAGTTCAATTGGCAAGAAACGCTAAGATTTACAATTTTTAATTTTTTCTGAAAGTTGGCAGGATGTGACCTAGATGTTTTATAAAGACTTCGGTGAGGGCTGTCCTTTGTCAGATGTGAATCCAGTATATTCTGCGGTTAGCATTCTGTTATACTACCACGAACGTTCATTGCCTTTTGGGTTCACATAAACCAGTGTACCAAGATTGAAACTAAAGTGTACCAGAATTAAAAATAGGGTCGTCACACTATTGCGCCATTTGCTAGAATAGGTCAGGGAACTGTTAAATTAGGTTAGGTTGTGGTGTTGGGACTTCGGTAGGGGATGCGCGCCTGGGCAGCATGAAGAGCTCTTTTGATACTGCATACAAAAGGGTAACATGAGCTTTAGCTACTTGAAGAATCGTATCAAGAAAACAAGTCACAATATAGTCACATTTCATACCGCTCTCGAACATGGATAAATATTTTGAGTTACAATTGAGCTGTTACCGAAATATGTACTTATGACCAACTCAATTAAGCTGAACTTACTTCACTGAGGTTTTCTTGGCAGAACTACGCTCGGAGTGTTTGCCAGATCACTGCCTAAGGGCGACCCGCTTAGAAAAACTTTTTCCTAATTAAAAAAACTCCGCTTAGAAAACCTTTTTTCTATTAGAAAAAACTTATTTCTGAATTTTTGTTGTTGCTTTGCACGGCAATGGAACCTAGATCTTCGGTGTTGTATGCCAAACATGCTACCACTTCATTACGACGGCCATAGCACAACAACCAATCAGAATTTCAATAAATCCAGCAGACTGTCTTCCTTCTACGTCCGGTCAAAGGAATCTCGTTGCTCGGCACGGTCATCAATATGAACGACGCCAACATCATACCTTTTCGAAGGTTTGGACGCAATAGTCTGTCCTGTATGAGAAAATTCGGATTTGGAAGAATAGCCATATCGTAGCCCTTTTTTACGACTGTTTTTTGGCTGACTGGTAGAAAAAAGGCCTAACCGTTTAAATTTGATAAGAAGCCCAAGAAATCGCTTGGCAGCGTTGTTGCATATTCAAGGTCAAAGGTCGCAAGGTTTGCGCATTCCCCAAGTACAGACCACCGCTTTAGACTTTAACGAAAGCCACATTATTCACACATTTAAATTGAATAAAAAAATTTTAATCAAGCACAAAATTCTTTTTCTCATTTTATCAGCTGTAGATAACATTTAGGACGACTATTCAAAAGAGAAAATAGAAAAAAAAACAATGTTTGGGAATGCCGCTCCTCATACATTTTTGTTGTTGTTGCGCTAAAAATAACATCTAAAATCAAGTCTGTCAGATTAATTCGTCTTTTTGTTTTTGTTTGTGTTGTTTCTATTTCACATTCCTTCCGCATTAGGATTCCCAGACGCTCAAACTCTTGGCTGAGCGTTTCGAATGAATGCACCTTACATGCGTCGTCGCTATACCAACCCTTCTCCTTTCCATTTCATATACAACACAATTTAGGAGTATAAAACTTATGTTGTTGTTTTTTTTTGTTTGAGACTTTTACTTAACAAGCATAAAATATACAAGCACACATGCAAGTATGTAGAGGAAAATAAAAATACACATATACAGTACACACACACATATACACAGTTGCACAAAATAGTGCTAAGGCGTAAATTCAAATTATCAATCCTGTACTACTAACGAAAAATCGGAGTAGAAAACCAGAGAAACACTCACTACATAATCCATACATGTATGTATTTGTACAGTTGGAGCAGCCGCACCGCTGCATATCCCCTTTCCGCTCTTTCACGTTCTGTCTAAATGGAACGTATGTAAGACGAAACGAAAAATCAATGAGAAAATTTCCATATCATATTTGAAAATCACGGCCTGACTACAGCTCCTGCCTAGCGAAGTTCATCAAACTGTGCCTTTTTATTCTTTTCTGTCCAATTAGAATATTTTTAATCTTTCATTGTTTTCTGTTGCTCGTTTGGGAGATAAATAGTTGAGCAATTTGTTAAAGTATCCAACACTAATGTTTAGGTTCGGATTAATTTATTTTTATAGCTATTTTTCACACATTTTTTTATCTTCGTTAATTTTAAATTTTTAAGATTGTTTGGTTTTTCTTACGTTTTTTCTAAATTTCTTTAAGTTTTAAATTTTTCTGAAACATTGTTGTGGAAATTTTTGCACTTTTGTTATAATTATTATTTTTTGCTTTGTATGTTCAGTTGTTTGTACAAATGTCTAGTTTTTTTGGCAAAAGAATTTAGTTTTACAATTTTAACATTTTTTAAAGCATTTCTCAATTTTTTTACACAAAAATTTTTGAAAATTTTCTCATTTTCTGGTATGAATTTAACGTATTATTTAACGTATTACTGGATTTTCACGATTTTTTTTTCACTTTTTTATAAATATTTTAAAAATATTTTTATTGCCTTCAAATATTATAATTTATTAAATTTTGATGAGCTCGAGGCAGTTTAAAAATTGAAACACAGTTTAAATGTTTATATTTCAATTTTATTTGTCGATATTTCGATCTCATTCTGAGATCATCCTCAGGAATTGAATATGTTTTACCGATGTTTTTTTATAAATATTTTTTTCCTGTTATTCTTCATTTCTGATGACAAAATTTTATTACGAACTAATAACAGTTTCGTTAAAACAAAACAACAAAACAGTTTTCCAAAACTTGCAAATTTTAATATTTAGTTTTTATTTTTTATCAAACCATCTAAATTGTGTTTTGTTAGCATAATTTATTAAATTTTTGGCATCAGACAATTAAATTTCAAATCTTTAGAAAAAAAGTTTAACAACATACAAGCCTTTGTACATCTATTTTTCTCTAGTATGTATGCTTTCTTTGACTTTTTCCAATTTTCACTGATTATTTTAGAATTTTTTTCTACTTCCCAGAATTTGCTAGTCAAATTTTACTGCTTGATGATTTTTACCGTTTTTTTTCTATACAGCCGCATCTTCCAATTTAGAATTTTTTTGTTAATTTTTTGTTTTGCATTTAATATTAGAATTTATTTTCGATCACATTTTTTTATATTTTTTTTATATATTTTCAAGTTTTTTCCAATTTTTAAATTTAAACATTCCTCATATTTATCAACTTTTTATAATTTTCATATAAACAATTTTCCATACATGGCTATAAATAATCAAATGTTTCTGATTTAAAATTATTTTTTAAACTTTCAGCAATGTGAAATTTATTTTTATAAATATGCGCTTGGTTCTGCATTCATCTTTTAGTTCCATTTCAAAATATTTTATTTAAATTTTCATAAATTAAAAAAATTAAATTAAATGTTCTGTGAATATATATTTTTATTTATCATAACTAAATCAGTTTTTCTTTATAATATGCATATATTTAGAACATTTGTGTTGATATTTATTATTTTTTTTAATTTTTTATGTTAAATCTCCATTAGAATTTCTAATATAATTTTTATGAATTTTTAATTTTTTTATGAATTTATATACATATATAAATAAATTGTTGTGCGTTAGTTTCGCTAAAGTTAAAAATGGCTAGATCGACTTCGATACTTTTATTTTATTTTGTTAGTTGTGTTTCAAGGACGGTTTGGAAAAAAACTTGAAAAGTTAGGCGGTGCCACGCCCCTATAAGAAAAAATTTAGATTCGCTTTATCTCCTTAAATTGAAGAGGGTATCAAAAATGTATTATAGGCGAGGTGGAGTGGGATTTGAAGTGAAATTTGAAGTGAAAATGGGAGTGAGGGTGAGATTTAAAATGGGAGTGAGAGTGAAAATTGGGATGGGAGTGACAGTTGGTGTGGGAGATGCAGCGAAAGGGAGATACGTGATATAGATAAGGGATGCACAAAATAATAATAATAAAAGTGGAAGGGAGAACTAAAGCGAGAAAAAGGGAACACGTGGCTCACTTTTTGAATGTAGACAAATCAATTTTCGGAAGTCTGTCGGGTACACTAGTAATTAATAACTATCATAACCTTAAAATTTTTGTTGTTGTTTTCGGTTTTTAAATTTTTCCTTTTTCATATTAAAGTTTTTTGTTCCAAATTTGAACATCATGGAAACATTTTTTTTTAGTATTAGGGTATGTATTTCGGTTTATAAATTCAATTTTTTTGTTTTCATAACAAATGCAGTGTTTATAGGAAATATAATATTTTTTTTTCAACTTTTTTGATAAATTAATTTTTTTAACATAATTTTTATTTTTCATTTTCAGATTTTTTTAAGTTCTCACGATTTTTGAAGCTTTGAAATTAATACTTATATTTCCCTCGTAAAATTTAATGAGTTTTGGACGCCCTTCGTAATAATTTTTTTATTAAATTATTACCTATATATTTTGTGATGGTGGAAAAACTTGTTAACTTTTTCAATATTCTATTATTTTGCCCGTTTTTTTGCACATTTTGTATCTCTTTTCTAATCCTAGAATGTTTTGGGAAACTATTTTTCGTACTTTTAAATTTTTAAAAGCCTCTGTTGCAACCCACCCAGCATTTTTTGAAATTATTAATCATATTAGAGTCTTTTTCGAGTCTCCAGCATAATCAAAATAAGCATATATGCGCTCATTTTCTGATCAAAAAAGACTCTCTAATCAGTATTTAGTCTTTTTCGAGTCATATTTACCATCATTTATGAGTCTTGTGGGAATAATTTTCAAGTGTGTTTTAAAGCTTTCGCGATTCTTTCTCGAGACATTTAAGAGTCTATTTGGAATCTTATTTTAATCATTTTTTGTGACCGCTTTACATTTTGTTGTTGCTTTTTCATTAAATTATATTTTACTCATAAGAGGGAGTCGATTTCGAGTCTTCTTTTGATCGCAGAATTGATTGAACAGTTTTTAGTCGTCAAAAGGAGTCGAAAATGTCTCATTGTGGTGATTTATACCTTAATCAATCTGCCATATGCTATGTGGGAATATGAAACTGTATTGATATTTCCAAATATTTTTAAACATTTCGAGTAAAAAAAAATATTTTTCAAATATTGTTACTACATATCTATTGTTAGTTTTTTTCTAAATTTGTCATATATTGATATATTTTTTAATTATACTATGTATCTCATAGTTTTATACTCTTAGGGGTTTGATAAATCTTGGTACATACCTACATACCTACAAATGTATTTTGCTTTCTCAATTTTTGTTAAATTTTAAACAGCATACACACTTTTTCACAAATGCAAAACGATTAAAATCTATTGAGTTTTTTTAAGTTTGCAGAATTTTGTAAGCGCGTTCCAAAATTAAAAATTTTGATTTTTAATTCGTTTTTTAATATTTTTTTTATTATTCATTTTTATTGCGTTAATACTAATGATATAATTTCTAATATACATATTTTAGAAATTATTCCGTCTTGAAATTTTGTTTATTATATACATAGGTGCATAGCTTTTTAAAATTCTTGCAAGCTTCTCCTTTCATTTTTCGATGTACATACTTATACTGATTTAACACTTTTCTAAGTTAGTTGAGCATAAAATTTTCGTTAAGATTTTGAAACTCTTTTTAGAACCCACCAAATTTTTCCTAAATTTAAATTTCCTCACTATTTTTGGTTTTTCATATTTTTTAGCTTTATTAGCATTTTTATGCACGCACAAACAAATCGTTTTTTGCTCTTTTCCTACAATTTATTACTTCCAATTGAGTGTTCATCATTGCTAAATGCCTCAGTGCTTCTGCCACACTTGTGATTAAATTATTTAATTTGCCACAATTTATTTTGTTTACTTCACCACTACATACATGCAAACACATTTAACAAGCTGCTGCATGCTTTTAGCAAACAATTTAGAAAATAATACACATTTTATTAGCACATTCTAAGGTTGTATGCTTGTGGGTATGCATGTGTGCACAAACGACGCTCAAGCATTTTGCTTACCTCAGTAATTTAGCTTGCTTTTTCTTCATTTTTTCACTTACCACTTGATTAAAATTCTTATAAACGTTTTCACAAACACTTTTCTTAGTTAGTTTACACTTTTATTAAAGTATTTTTTACATTATTCAAGCAGTAACACAATTTTCACACACTTTGTCCATTCTTTCCCAATTTATTTCACGATCGCGCGCGCCATCACCTCACGAAAAGACTGCAAAACAGAAACAAAGTTGCTTTGAATTCAATGGGCAGTCGGCGGCACCCGTTTCAGAGTTTCAAGCAACTAACAAAGAGAATACTGTGAAATGGAACGTACATGCGCAGTAAGTGAAACGTTCACTTCATTTGGAACACAAAACAACTCTGCATGTGCTCTGAGAGAGATTGAGCTTGGAGTGGAGTATACAAAACATGCCCGATAACAGCAGAGCGCTTTTTAATAAACATACAAACAAAATGCAAACAAAAATATAATGGAATGATTTGCCGTATTTCCAATGTATTTTGTTAGATGAAAAAAAAATGTTTTTATTTGGGTTTAGTTATGAAAGAAACAAAATTCTTTACTTAAATGTAGCATACATTAAGGCGCTCATATTACTATTTTTCTTATCAATCGCCTTATCAGCATTTTTCATTCATTATTCTCTTTCAGTGGTTTGCTTTGCCACACCGCTTATGTGTAACCTGAAAAAGTGATAGATACCAGTGCTGCGCGATGAAATGCTGCCAGATTGTTTTAATAATAAAAAAATAATAAAATTTACCAAAATATTAGAAATCCTACTTAAGCTCGTTTCAACGTTGAAAGTTGAAGGAATGCTGACTAAAATCTAAATGACAGCATAAAAATATGCCCAATTTTTGTATTTCAATATAGCTTTTTATAAGAAACAGGCTTTAAGTAACCAGAGCTCAACCTCGTAATTTTTGTCGATTTCTTTAAACAGCCAAGGAAAGCGCTCGATAAAATTCTGTTATGAGACATTTTTGAAAGGAACTTTTTCCAAGATGTACCACTTTTCATAAAAATCAAATGGTTTAGGGTTTTTAAAGACTATCAACAGGAGATTTTTAAGCTATCATGCCGAGTCTCAATCAATATTAATACCACGATGCAATAAATCAGACAGGTGAACTCATTATTACAAAATGGAGTCTCATTTGACAATGATCGCCCTCAAAAATTCAAGTGTTGCTTCTAGACTTATCTACAGCATTAATTTTTTCAGTATCATACAAAAATATTACATTATGCTATTCTGAAATATGAAGTAACGTGCAGGAAAACAGCGCATGTGGTCTGTATTTCCTTTTGTGAAATCGTCTTATTTATTTTTCTTGAGTGGAAATGGAAAAGTTCTAGTCAACGAAACTGAATGGCTAGATCTTCATGCTATCCCATTGTACACAACTTAGGAATATGAAAACAGACTTTGGACGTCAATGAGATAATTGACGATCTGAAACAATATCATGAAGAAGCGTATGAGCATCTGGGAGGCTTGAAATACGAAAACTCGAGATCGACAGTATTCGGCCCCAAAACCCAACATTTAGCTATGTAAACGAAGAGAAGGCGCATTAAGAAGAAGAGGTAGGCTAATTAAGCAGAAAAAGTAGCTGGCTTAAAAATATAAAGCGGCAGAGGTCTTACAGCAACGACGCTTCCAAAAATCAGAGCTTCAGAGAAATTCAGTGATGGCAAAAAAGAAAAATGTGGCTTATCAGAACTTAATTTTAAACAGCTCTGGCTGACACTGAAACGTTAAGACAAACATGAAATATCCGTACGATCAAACCCAACAGACATGATTCCGACTTTTCCTATATACCTGCCTCTCCTCTGACTAACTTCCTCTCTTATTTTCCCTTCCCACTGCATTACCTAGTTTATCTTCCTCATCTTTTTAGTTTGGAGCTGTAAAAGCTCCAATTTCCTAGTCGATAAAGCAATTATTCCAAAACTTCCAACCGCTTCCCCGGAAATCTTGTATTAAAGTATATTTTATCGACATTTTAAATCGAAATCTCTTTATGTTATCGAAAAATGTTCGATTTGCATTCTTTCAGTTATCACTAAAATAAGGGTAAACATATTAAGCTATCTGTGAAATCAGACCCTTCAAAAATTAATTCAACCGCGTTTAGTAAAATTACCTATTAAAATAAGAAAATCAAGAGGTTGATAAGCGCAATGCAAAGATTTACAGCTTCAGAGCTTCCGCAACCCAATTGTCAACCTCAGCTACGCGAGGGAAACCCTGTTACTAATATGAATATATCATACAAATATTTAGCAAGCGAGGCTCCGGCACCCCAAGTTCCTCATTGAACTAGGGCGGGTTGGCCTAGAACTTTTATTGCGGTCACAATAATCGTTCCGAGATGGTCGCGCTAGTAGCTTAATGGTGCTTGTTACCAGAACGTACCGGATCTTTATCTGGCAAAGGGGTGTGTCTTTATCGTTAATACAACAAAAACAAACACACCTTGTGAGACACTAACGAAAATGAGTGAGTTTTTTGAAATATAACTGTGAGGCTTGTTGGGGTTATAATTTTTTACCGTACCGAAGAGCTCTACACAAACTCTAGCTTTTTGAAAAATCATACATTTTGAAATTTTTTCCGTCACAAACGATGGTAAAAATCTAGAACAGGGATCGACTGCTAATAGGAGTCCAATAATATCGGGAGATATGTTAAAAGACGCGTATTAACCTCGACAAAAATAATCCGAAGGCGGAAAAGAAAAATCTCTCTAACAATCTTCTCTCTGTACCGAGATATTTTCAGTTGAAGTTGGCAATTTTCATGTGGTTGTTGTAATGTTGTTGTACACAGGAAAAAATTATGTGTACAAAGGGATTTAATTTTGACCCCATCCCATTGTTCGACCGGCCAGGATTATTTTTGTTAAGCGCAACCGCAGACCACCAACGCAGAAAGGTGTTCTGCACAAAAATACTATAGATCCCACCGCAGTTTTTCGGAGGGACCCGGGGTAATTTTTCAGTTTTTCATTAATATTTTTTGAATAACTCAATGTTTTTTTCCCCGGATTATTAATACTGAGGTCAACACGCGTCTTTTTACACCTCTCCCGTTATTTTTGGACGTGTATTAGCAATCGACACCTGTTCAAGACTTTTACCCAAACGATTTAGGGTAATGAGCGAATTTTTTTTAAGCGCAGCCGAAGACCACCAATGCAGAAAGATGTTATGCACAAAAATACTATAGAACCCACTCCCGGTTTCGGAGGGACCCAGGGTCATTTTTCGGGTTTTCATTGATATTTTTTTTAAGGAATCAAATTTTTTCCGGATTATTAATACTGAGGTCAAGACGCATCTTTTTACACCTCTCCCGATATTTTTGTACGTGTAGTAGCAATCGACCCCTGTTCAAGACTTTTAACAAGTACAAATATTTGATCTTTATAGATCCGACGCATAAGCACTTTTTCATATAGATGAGTTTAAAACAAGCTTATGTATTATGAGTAGATTGCACGCATTTTTATGGAGAACGGTACAATAAGCAACACTGGCGCCATCTGATATTGAAAAGTAGCCAACTCCCAAATTTTGTCCCAAGCAAATTATAAGAAGAATTTGACATTTGCTTTGGCTAAGGGTGTTGGCACTCTTTGCAAGTGAAATTACTTTTCCCACTGGTTGGTGAATTTTCTAACCTTTTTCACAATAAAAAACTGCAATAGCTGTGTTTTTTTTACTTTATATACGTTTACGCTTAAATTTTATATGGACTGCTAAGCGAAAAACTTTAAATACACCTCTGAAATTGCTGCGCATAAAATTTGTCCTACTAAATTTCAATACACATTATACTCAGATGTAACTGAAATATGTGTCTTTGTTTCACCCTCTACCCTAATTCTATGTATTCTATGTTAACTGTTTCAGCTATATGTTATACCCTATGGCCATCAGAGGGTTGTGTCTCCGCTTTTCGGTACACCCTGTGCTGTAGCTATAGTTATTTAACCACTGCCGCTAGATGGGTCTCCTAAGCATTATCTAAGCGACGATAGGCATATTTTTTTCACGCGCAAACGTAAACGTATACGCGTGTGAAAAAAAAACACGGCTAATATAACAATCGAATACGACACAAAATATGTTAGCAAGTATTTTTGTTGTATAGGGAGAATGTTTACAACAGTGCTTCGCGAAATTTTGTATGTGAATGGGCAAGGCGTAATAAACTTCACTTGCCAAGTCTGGAGTTCCTTCATATTTACAAACGCAACATCTTGGTTGATTGTGGCGATGTTATTGGAATGCATAAGCTTGTGTTAAACGCATCTATATGAAAAATTTCATTGTACCGCGGCCTTTAGATTAACTTAGGATTTTTAAAAATATTTCCCTTTTGATATTGAATAATCGCAATAAGCAACACTGGCATCTACTACTTTTTATACATGGCAACACCTTGGTTTTAGATATTAGTGGATAGCTATTTCTTTACCCATTGCTACCTCAGATATATGTTTATTGTAATTTATATCAGAATTGATTTTTACTTTTTCATTCAAGATTTATAAATTACGTTAATTACACACACATTTCTTAGTATTTAGCACTTCAATCCATTTAAGCAAATATACATACATACATATAGCTATTTTATCCCAGTCAAACCGATCAGCTCATTGCTTTCGGGTTGTTTACGAATGGTGCGAGTGGAAGAATGCATATATTTCTCTTATTGGAAGCGGCGCTGGTATCGGCCTAATTGCAGCAAACAGAAAAGTGGTGCCTCCATGAAATTCGAACACAAAATGACACGAGGAAATGTGAAAAAATTATTTTAAAACATTGATTATTGTATGAAAATTACTTTCAATCGTAGATTTTTGATGCACCACTCAAGTAGAACACTTTAAACTTGTCGATTTCACATTTAAAATGTTATTTAAATACTGTTTATCACTTAAAACAATAAATACAAGCACGACCACACCGGACAATGAACCTTTATGTATTACGGATTACTTTAGTTATGCGCTCTCTCACAGCTGCTGCCACACTATTGAAGAATGCCGGGTGAGTTTGAAGTATTTGGCTGACTGTGTGATGGAAAATTAACGGCGTTGAATTGAAGCGGTCGTACTTATGATAAATCAGCTGCCATCAGTTTTCAAAATTTTTATTTTAAAACAAAAGGGCTTAAGATACGAACTCTCTTTGTTTTTATAAAAATATTTTTGACAATTACTTACTTACATAATTGGCGCTAAACCGTCTAAACGGTTATGGCCGTCCAACAAGGCGCGCCAGTCGCTCCTTCACTCCGCCAACCGGCGCCAATTGGTTACACCACCACCACCTGGTCCTTTCACTTGGCCGAGCCAGCGCAGCCGCTGCGTTTTAATTCGCTGGACTATGTGGATGTCTGCGTATAGTTCGTACAGCTCATCATTAAATCTTCTTCGGTACTCGCCAACGCGTAGAGGTCCATAAATCTTTCGAAGAACTTTTCTCTCGAACACTCTCAAAGCCGCTTCATCTGCTGTTGTCATGGTCCATGCTTCTGCCCCATATAGCAGGACGGGTACGATAAGTGACTTGTAGAGTATGATTTTCGTTTGCCGAGAGAGGACTTTACTTTTCAATTGCCTACCTAGTCCAAAGTAGCATTTATTGGCAAGATTAATTCTTCGAGGGATTTCAGTGCTGTTGTTGTTGCTAGTGTTGATGCTGGTTCCCAAATAAACGATGTCTTTTACTATTTCGAAATTATGGCTGCCAAATGTAGCGTGGTTGCCAAGGCGCGTATGCGCTGACTCTTTGCTCGATGACAGTAGGTACTTCGTTTTGTCCTCATTCACCATCAAACCCATCTTTACCGCTTCTTTTGCCAGTTTGGAGTAAGCAGAACTAACTATTTTTGACAACCCTTTTGCTTTTTGAGCGGTCTCTGACAACAGAGATATACACAGTAATCGGGTTTTCGATAACAAACCAGATTTTTCACGTAGCGCTTGAACCGTCAATGAAAGAATGTTTAAATCGATATGTATCTTAGGCCCTTATTATGAGCACCTTTCGATCTTCGTTGGCTACCGAACAGCGATTTCAAATTCTTATTATGAAAGCTCATTGCTGTCGAAATTTTCATTGTGTATCTAATTTTGAATCGAATAGATTCAGCAATGGATTGAATTAGAAGAAAATTGTTTGAAATGTAAGTTATTTCTGTTTATCTTCTACTTTTTTGCTACCTAATAGTAATTTCAAACTATTTGTATTAATCTTATATAGGTCCAAGGTCGTGAATACAAGACAACAGCTTGGAAGACTGGTTTCAAAAATGGGACAAAATCCGTTTATAACAAAAGGAACTTGCACAAAGGATCAGGGGGAAAAAACTTTCCAGTGCATTCTCGTTCCCGATGCTTAGTTGAGACAACTGCTAGCGCAAAATCTGAGAATTGTTGCCAATTTCAAAATGGTTGGAATAGACTTGGCGCTTGTGCATTGTTGCAGTCATTTATTTTTACTGGATAGCAAGTCCATGAAGACTTCTATGGTCAGTATGAAGTTTAGTTTTTAAGACATGTAACAACGTGTTTAGAAATTTACAATATTTAGAAAGTTACAATTACCTGTTGACATTCTTTTCACTGTTTTCACTTCTGGCAAGTTCCAGTACTTAAGCTCATAGTGTACAAGTACAAGTGTGTTGACTTATCTGTCAAGCATTCTGACAGGCACTCGCTGGATTCGGAATGACAGCGAATTCAAATGGATATCATTACCGAGTGCGCCGAATGATTGAAAAATTGAAAAAGTCGATACGATTGGTAGTCAAAAATGTTGTCGTTGAGACCAAAAATGCGACTCTAGACCTGAGATTTCCATCAGGTGAGCGAGGCTGTTTGTAGTTTTGACGTTTATCGCTTAGTGAACACACTTGTATAGGTACATTATGCTTAAGCTCTTTTCTTTATAATAAATCATTTTGCTTTTATTTTATTTGACAGCTGATGGGCATGTGCTTTTGTAAATGGTTGAATTTATAGAATTATCGAACAATGACACTAGTCTTCGTCGAATGAGTGTCATAATACCGAATGAAAATTCGTTCGATCAGCTCTTTCGACCTCATTCGAATATCGATTTTTGTCTTAGTTATATAGTCTACAGTTATATAGCTATATAATGCAACAAAAAAGTTTGGAAAATCTTGCTTAGCTCAATAGATATAGTGCTGGCTCATTTGTGTACCGATAACTCCAGTTTTCACCTTGAAGGGTTAGTGATGAAACTTTATATCAAATTGTGGATATTGCAAAAGCAAACACTTCTCCTTTGATTTGGTTCACAAATCATACACAGAAGATTGTGCATTCACGAGTTCAAAATTGCTTCGTTCTGCGCATTTATGTCACACCTGACTGCTTCAGCGAATGAAAGAAAGAGAGAAAAAAACAAGAGTTAAAGGAAAATGACGTAAAAATTGACCATAAAAAACAGCTGAACTAATGTTTACATGCGCTATGCGCCACCTTCTATAATTCCATCATGGATTTGGTGCATTACAACTCGGCAGTAGTTATCGATAAGCTAAGAATACTGTGAGTTTTAGGGACTTAGTCCGTTTTTATAAGACTATGTGAGTTTTTTAAAAGACATCAACTAATGATTGTTAGGTTATCGCCCTTTTGAAACAATCGTGAATACTTATGGTGGTCTTCGAAAACCTTTCAAATGGTGATTCTATCATTAATCTGAAGGTCTGTCAGAAGCGATTCTTTTTTGATTAGAGTCTGATAAAAAGGACCGCAACAATTGAATGACTATTCCCATGGCTTAGAGTCATCGATGCATATGCAGTGCATTCAATTTTAAATTTATCGAACTATCGGTTATTTTTTGCAACTTTTTCAACGACATGTAAGAAATTTTCGAATTATTTATTTATCGATCTCGCAGAGATGGCGAGCATCTCTGTTCACTTGCACTTACCTTCGCATTCGTCTCAACGAAATTTGTTAAATATCAAACAAAGACTTTATTGTAATTTAATTTTATTGCAATTAAAGCATTATATTCACATACATATATACATGCATATGCATGTATGTATTTTTTAATTAAAATTAATCCACTTACTCGGAAACAACGAGTTACAATAAAATATCGCTTATTTCGCATACTTAATTTTTTTATATAATAATAAATACAATATGATATAACGATATGTCTGTTTGTAATATACATATATTAAGTGCATACATATATATAATTTAGATGCATTTAACAAAATACTGGAATATTATTTCAATATAAAAAGAAAAAATTCAAATATTTAGCTGCTTAAATTTCTTTAAGTACAGTAAAGACTAGTTGACTTGAACGCGTTTACTTCATTGGGCGTATTAACAAGAAAATTGATTAAAATTTAGTTTGCTTTAAAATTTTACGACAGATGTTATACATTCCATAGATTTTTTAAGTACAGTAAACTATTGCTAACTGAAACCATTTAGCGTGAAGTGTTTAAACAAAAGTTGCACTTATGTATTTATTTATTTTTGTTTTTACGCTAAAGTATTGCTACCTTAAAATCTTCAACTGCAGAAATTGATTTTATTTGATTTTCTTATTTTTTAATTTTAAGTACCGTGAACTTTTGCCAACTGTAACTCTTAGTGCCGTTTTCACCATCTCTAGTTAAGTTAGAATTTACCTGGAAGATAACAATCCTCCAGCTAGATGCATTCGACGTTCTCATTTTCATTGGTCAAGCGCAGCGTGAGCAACTTCCAGTTAAATCGATAATTGTGAATACTACTTTGTAGAACAAATCTTAAAAATCTATTGTGAATACACGAAAACCAACAAAACAGCTGACTTTTGTTTACACTATTTCCTTGCGTTTAACTAACAGTTAAACGAGAATTTGGATAAGTGACTAACTAAAGATGGTGAAAACGGCTCTTAGTCTTGCTCTTTTTCTACAAAAGATGAATTTTTTTTATTAAGTACAGTGAAGTGTTGCTAAGTCAAACTTCTTAGCTTTATTTTAAGTTCATCTTAATTTATTTGATTTTTTAAGTAAAATGCAGTTTGGTTAACTGAAATTCTTAATATTGATCCAAGCCGTAATTGTATCAAGTACAGTAAAGTCTCAAAGACAAGATTTTTTTTTAATATAAGGTACAGATTTTATGAATGGCATGTCCTTCGATTTTGTTCTAATTCTCTGTATATAATTCCCGGGCATATGGGAGGAGATTGAAATTAAAAAACCGTATGACCTACCTAAAAAGAGGGCATACCTCGGAGCTTGTACCGTAGACGTCCCAATTAGATTGAGCGATATTAAAAGAAGGCTAAGATCATGTGAACGCTTTATGACTTTAGACTAACAGAGTTAACCTATAACACTAAAAAGAGAGAGGACTGCAGGTATTCTGACTAAAAATTGCCTTCTGGCATGCTTATAAATAAGAACTCATCAGTAGTGGCAGATGTAGGAAAAGCGGTCTTCAGGAGGAAAGTATCTAGCACATACTGTGCTGGTGTGTTTCACTCGACAGGCTAAGACTTCAGCTATAAGGACTCACACAGCTGTCAGATATAGAAGTAGCAAAAGCATACGTAGGTCCTATAAAGCATCTAGTATGTTTTTCACAAGCGAACGGAGTTATTTTATAACATACATAGGTTCTGGTTTTTGGCAGGATTTTTTCTATTTGGTCGTTGAGCAAACTTGTAATACTATGGGCTCATTCTGTATGAGGTGCTCACGGACCGGCCAGTTTCAACCTTACGGTAGTATATAAATCACTCAACTATACGTCCATATTATAAAAGCTTTACCATAGTTTTGGTTGTGAATGAAAATCCATTTTTTTTTAATTTTTTTTCAATTCATTAATCTCAACAAGTCTTTTTTTTTACTATGCCTGCTTTTTTTCAAAATTAAAGTTCAGGATAAAAAAACCTAACTGTATTTTTTCTAAATTCATATTTATAACAGAAATACTACAATATTAAGAGCTTCGTTAAACGTCTTTATAATTTTTTGATACCTTATTACATACTCTAAATTAACAACTGCACTGGTTCAAGTTCAAGACCCCTCACTGTAAGTGCTCCCACTTTTGAGCGCAAATTAGCGCTTATTTTAAGTACTATGAAACGGTTTCCAGAAAAATGTTTCTTCAGATCCACTGTCATTTTACGCTCTTACTGCGCCAACATTTCTTGTCACATCTTCCGACTCTCTTAGGTGCTCACTACCTCCCTCTTCGCATGATCCTAATCATAACCTAATCAAGCTGCTTGCCCTCCTCTCGATTCTTACGAAACGACACCGAATGTATCAACAATGGCGGCAAGTTACCACGTAACATTTGCAATCGCTTACTCTTAGCTTTACCCGCACGATGCACACCATCACTAGACGATGACATCGAAGCATTCGACGACGAAGATGGCGCTGTTGATAACATTTCATTACTCTGTGTTTGCATGAGTGCAGCTGAACGTCGGAAAGAGCGTGGCATTGAATAATCCGCTTGATTGGCACGTGCCGCATTTGCTGTTTGTATTGAGTACAAACTTTGTGAGACACGATATTTTTCAATAGTCGGTGTATCTTCGTAATTCTTCGGTAAGTTACTATATGAAATCGATGGCACTTCGGGTGTCATACTGATGCGTAAACCTGAACCGGTAATAGAGAAGATATCTGTCTCACTAGCAGCGCTGCGTACATTGAAATGTGGCACGCTGGTTGCACTACGTTTAAGCTTACGTGGCGAATTTAAAGCGACACTTGATATGGCAGAGGTGCGAAGATGTGGTTGACGATCGAAAAGGCGTGGTGGACGTAATATTACTTCGTCGGTATCCGGCTTCGGTGGTTCACTGTTATATGTGTGCTTTTGACCCTCTTCGGCAATAGCATCGTATAGTTTCGGTGTTAATATTTGGCTACCCTCGGGCGACGAGTCGGTGGTTATAGTGAAAGTAATGCGTTGCTCTGGTGAACCATCGACCGCGTCTGATATGGGGGATATGACGAAGGATGGGGAGTACGCATTGTTTGCATGTGATTTCTCGTTCGATGCGGCGAGAGCTGCAAGGTTGGTTGCGTTATTAGCTGCAAGAAATATATAGAGATGGAAAAAGAGAGAAAAGAGAGGGAGAAAAGAGAAAACATGTTTTTAGTGAAAGCTTATTTACGTTGACTGTAACAAAATAATATATTTACAACATAAATACGGACAGTCAGCCACAGTTTAAATAGCACGTTTTGATTTTATGATATTTAAAGGTTCAGCTAAATTAAATATAAAGAATAACAAAAAAAAACAATTGAGATTACATTCAAAGTTTTTTTTTAATTTTAAAAAGCCATGTAATTCAAAATTTGAAATCCATCCGAGAATTTAAAATATTGTCATAAGGTTAACAAAATAAAATAGTTTTTTACTTTTGCTCAAAATCAGTAAATATTTTTTTAAATCTTGCTCTTCTTGTTTTGATAATTAAATATAATGAACTTTGGAAAAAAATATTTCTAAATATTTAGAAATCAAAAAACTATAAAGAAGGAAGTATTTATGAAAATTTGGAATTGAATTTAAAAAAAGTTGCTCAACTGTATAATAATAATTTTAGACGTTCGCAACATTTTTAGTGAAAATAATTATTAATTTGTAAATACCAAAAAATAATGAAACAAATTTAAAAGTATACAAAAAAAATGTGTACTTTGAATAGAAAAAAAGTTATCACAAAATTTCTGAAAAAAATGCTTTTAAAAATCAAATCTTGAGATTTTCGAAATTTTTCACAATTTTACAGCAATTTTAAAAGCATATCTTCAAAATACGGTCTACAGTTTTTTTTATTTTATGAATTTTTTTAAATTTGCGAACACTTTTTAAAGATTTTCTTTAATATTTGTAAATAGCAGACTAATTTTCAAATACTTCTAAGAACGCATTTTAAAAATTGTAGAGTTATATCAAAATTTCATTATAATCTAGAATTTTCGAATTTTTTTTTGAATTTTAGGAGAAAAAAATTTTACTGTTAATATATTAAAATTCGTTGAGAAAAAAAACATCTCTCTAGTGTTTTTAAATTTCTTTATGGCGTAAATTTTTTTTAAATATTATTTAAAAAAAAACAACAACCATTAACTTGAAAGTTACAACAATTTTGAAATTTCAGTCCAAAAAATTGTTTATAGATTTTTATTTAATTTTTTTCTCTTTTTTCGGTTAAAACTTTTTGAAAACAAACTACAATTTTGATAAATTTTTTGAATTCTTCAAAAGCAATATTGAAGTTTTCATGAAAAAATCAACCAATCAATTTTGAAAATTAAATATAAATTTTTAAAATCACATAAATTTATTGATAGAAAATTCTCGAATTTCCAAAAAAAAATTTAAGAACTTAACTGTACCATTTCTTCTGTGGATAACTGTATTTATATATGTACCTATGGATACGAGTGTATGTATGTATGCGTTTATATAAGATAATATGTATAACATTGTTGCAATGTGACTAATTTAATGATTAAATTTTTTTTATTACATGTACTATTATATCGATATTCGTTTAATCGCTCTTCCATTCACCACACACTTCTCAGTCAGCCAATATCTATATCTTTTCTTTGTTTTCGCTTTTCATAGCGAAATGGTTTCAATTCAGGATGAAAGAGCCAGAAGCGCGCAGTAAATTCATTTTTCTGTACGATTTAATTAGTTTGGGTGGCAGCTAATGGGTTAAAATGTGAAATAGAAATATGTTTTGGGAAAAATGTTACAACTATTTAGCTCACATGGAACTTGCAAAAAATAGCGTTATAAAACAAATAATACTCCTAAAAGTATGCAATGATTTATCACGCTTTAGTATTTTAAACAAATTTGCATTTGGAAATCAACTTTTTCTAAATTTTGCATTAACAAATCCATTATATGTGTGAAGTTGTGAACTTGATGGTTCTTTCATGCTGAATTGAAAATCATTCGGTTTATTTTAGGCTTATAATTCGACACCTAGGTTAGAAAAATGCATCAAAGGTTTAATATATTTAGTTTCATCACAAATTATTTAAAAATTATCATAAAATGAGCTCGAGAGAATGGTAGACGAGAAAATTTTTTGAAAAGTATTCGTAATCAAAAAATACAAAAAGAAATGTGATGCGCCTAAAACTATGCAATATTTTGTAAGCTTCTTCTTTCCGCAGTGATTTTCTACTGTATTTATTTACAAACACTCAAACAGTAGAAAGTTGGCATCTCTTCACTTTACTTTAGCGCTCTTTCATCCAGAATTGAAATCATTTCATCCTCCAGCTAAATACTATGAGTCAGCCAATTCCATGTTGCAGCAAATAGTTTGGGGTAAGGGGCATGTTAGTAATTCAAAAAAAGCGTTTTTTGTACACTGAAAGAAATGGTGCTAGTAAAATCAACAAATCGGTTCTGTTGTTCTTGACTTACGGAGATTCGGTGAAATTGATCGAGTTATGGTTAATTCGACCGAGTTCTTTGTCAAACGAACAAATTAGTCTATTGATTTCACAGAAAGAAATTGTCGCTCTTAGTTAACAAAAATCTGTAAAATTGACAGATTCCTGGTCAATCTAACTGATTTTTCTGTTAACACAACTGATCTTACAGGTCATTTCAACGGCGATCAACTGTCAATACATGAGCAAATTTCAAAGAGAATTTTACACTCACTGCGCTCTCTACTTTGTACTTATGACGATGGTGCCACTTGTTAAAAAAAACACCAAAATAAGAAAACCATCAACCGAAAAAACACACAAAAGGGGAAACAACAAAAACTAGTTTTTCAGTTATCAATACAAAACACATTTTTTTGAATTTACTGTGTGCAAACATTATGAGATACCGGACACCTATCTATCAAGCAAAAGTTTTGCTTGAAATTTTGAATTTTTCACTCAAGCGAACAAATTTAATAAGATAATAAAAAACATCCTTTTTTAATATTGATGTTTCCGACACATACAAGTTTGAGTTGTTTGGAATCGTTTCAACTTAAAGTGTTACGAAAATTAACTTGCCTAATTACATGTAAAGTTACTCCAGTGGTGAATTACCTTCCTGCGATTTGATTCTTTACTTTTCTATAATTTACAAGTTCGCTTTTTAAAATGTTACGTCAAACATTTATACTACAAGTTTTGTTCGAAATAATCAAGTGTGGCAACTACATGCGAGGGAACAAATTGAGAATGAGCTGAGCTGCAACTGAAAGAATTGAGAATCAATTTTGTGACTACTATTTTCATTTCTATTTGCAAAGCGAACATAGTGTACAAGTACAAGTGTGTTGACTTATCTGTCAAGCATTCTGACAGGCACTCGCTGGATTCGGAATGACAGCGAATTCAAAATGGATACCATTACCGAATGCGCCGAATGATTGAAAAATTGAAAAGTCGAGACGATTGGTAAACAAAATGTTGTCGTTGAGACCAAAAATGCGACTCCAGACCTGAGATTTCCATCAGGTGAGCGAGGCTGTTTGTAGTTTTGACGTTTATCGCTAGTGAACACACTTGTATAGGTACACTATGAAAGCGAAGTTCAAAACTATAAATTAAATAAGTTATAAAATATAAAATTTGGTGAAAGTGCGTTTAATAAAACAAAATAATAAAGTGTATAATTTTTAATGTGTGCCAGCATATTTGACGTAGCCCAATTGACGTTCGGTTAGTAAGTGCCACTGTGGTGTGATGGTAGCGTGCTCCGCCTGCCACACCGTAAGCCCTGGGTTCGCACCCCGGGCGAAGCAACATCAAAATTTTAGAAATAAGGTTTTTCAATCAGAAAAAATTTTTCTAAGCAGGGTCGCCCCTCGGCAGTGTTTGGCAAGCGCTCCGAGTGTACTTCTCCCATGAAAAGCTCTCAGTGAAAACTCATCTGCCTTGCAGATGCCGTTCGGAGTCGGCATAAAACATGTAGGGCCCGTCCGGCCAATTTGTAGGGAAAATCAAGAGGAGCACGACGTAAATTGGAAGAGAAGCTCGGCTAAAATCTCTCGGAGGTTATCGTGCCTTACATTTATTTACAACTTTTTTTGTTCATTTGACTACTTAAACGGTCAATTACGAATCAACGATTTGTGCGCAGTTGGTTCAACATCTTGTTGCGATGGATAAAATTGACAGAAATTTCGGTTGAATTGACCCGTATTTTCGGTTGATTTTACCAGTCTTTTTGCTTTCAGTGTAATTAAAAATTACAGTGAAAAATTTGGTTAATCATCAGACATATATGCAAATATATGAATCTATATAAGCTTTTACATAGACGACGCCACCAAAGTCTCCCAAAATATTTTGACTCACTCAAATTAATTCGATTCCTATTTGGACGTTTGCACATAATTCTATATTCATATCATATATGAATTTATATATATTATATATAGAACTCGCAGATTTAGTTTTTTTTAGGAATCATCTCAGTCTCCTATTGCACTCAGTTTTAAGTAAATTCTTAATTGAGATTTCACTGTGAAATCTGCCCTTCATGCATTGCCTTATATAAAATTGAGCTTTGGCACTAAAAATAAATAAATGCATACAGTGATATAGTTGTTAGTGGTTTCGTATAAACTTTCTCACTATTTTTCAATATGTTAATAAAACTAATTTACGCTATTTATATATCTATGTCTATGTCATACAGTATTTCAAAATCAGCACGCAATTATTTCGAAAATATTTCTACACAGAAAATGCCGCAGGGCAGTAGTCTTCGTATAAAATGAAGAATCTGATATGACTCTAAAGAGGTCGGCTATGAAGCAAACTCACGTCTCCTAAATTCCAATGAAGAGGTGTTGTGATAGACGGACGGCATGCCGCATGCCTCCAATATTTTAGATGTGCACACGATCCGAGGATTTAACATCGACACCGATTACTATCTTGTCGCAAAAATACGTGCCCGTCGATGCGCGTTTGAAAGCAAGGAACAAAAACACAAGAAACGCTAGATGTGGCTGTAATCGCAACAGACATCCAATGATTTTGCAACTCGTCTCTCACAACTGCTCTATGAGAGCACAAGTTAGCCGACGGAATGCAGGTGCAGTCGCAGGATATCCCTAAAGCACTTCGTACAGGCGTCAAGGAAAAAATGTATTATCGACGACCAAAGCAAAATAACTGGTACGATGAAAAGTGCCGCGTTGCAACTGAAAGAAAAGAGGCTGCCTACTAGGGCTAGGTTAAAAGCGAGCGCAACAAGAAGAGCGTGTGAATGCTACCGCGAGTTGAAAAGAGAAGCGAGAAGCTTTTTCACGAAAAAATAACAGAGGCAGGAAAGCGACAGATGGAAGGTTTTAAGTCCGGGAAAAACTTCTTTAACAACGAAAACGGCGACCTTGTAACCGATGTACAGGGAGTACTTAGATTATGGAGGAACACTTCTCTGCTCTCTTAAATGAAGACAGCGATATACCGCACAGGGATGATGAACCCGAGTCCCAATCGATAATGATGGAATAAATGTCCCCTCAAACTGATCATGACAAAGTTAGAATAGCAATAATCAGATTAAAAACCAACAAAGCCGGGTGCGCTGATGGACTGTCAGCGGAGTTATTCAAATATAGTGGCTAGAAATCGGTAAGACGCAAGCATCAGCCTCTGCAAAATATGGTCGTATAAATGCATGCCTGACGATTTGTAGTGTAAGTGTTCTTTGCCCAGTCCCACAAGAAGCGGGATCCTGCAAACTGCGACAACTATCGCGTAATTAGCCACCTTAATATCGCATATAAGATCCTGTCAAGTGTATTGTGCAAAATATTGATCATCGTGAATCTGATGATGGGATCTTATCAGTGCGTCATCATCTCTTCGTCAATTTTAAAGCCGTCTACGACAGCACGAAAAGAGTCGGCCTTGATGCCGCTATGTCTGAATTTGGATTCCGAATTCCGATTCAGAATTAGGAAGAACCTCTCCGAGCCGTTTAAAGTTTAAGGATGTAACGAGGGTGACCCCCTAACGTGCAATATTTTTATACTCAGTTGAGCAGAGCTCACAGAGTATATTAAGTTTGATTGCATAACGGTTGGTTGTACAGGTATAAAGGAATCGAGATAGATATAGACTTCCATATATCAAAATCATCAGGATCGAAAAAAAATTTGATTTAGCCATGTCCGTCCGTCCGTCCGTCCGTTAACACGATAACTTGAGTAAATTTTGAGGTATCTTGATGAAATTTGGTATGTAGGTTCCTGAGCACTCATCTCAGATCGCTATTTAAAATGAACGATATCGGACTATAACCACGCCCACTTTTTCGATATCGAAAATTTCGAAAAACCGAAAAAGTGCAATAATTCATTACCAAAGACAGATAAAGCGATGAAATTTGGTAGGTGAGTTGAACTTATGACGCAGAATTGAAAATTAGTAAAATTTTGGACAATGGGCGTGGCACCGCCCACTTTTAAAAGAAGGTAATTTAAAATTTTGCAAGCTGTAATTTGGCAGTCGTTGAAGATATCATGATGAAATTTGGCAGGAACGTTACTCCTATTACTATATGTACGCTTAATAAAAATTAGCAAAATCGGAGAAGGACCACGCCCACTTTAAAAAAAAATTTTTTTAAAGTAAAATTTTAACAAAAAATTTAATATCTTTACAGTATATAAGTAAATTATGTCAACATTCAACTCCAGTAATGATATGGTGCAACAAAATACAAAAATAAAAGAAAATTTCAAAATGGGCGTGGCTCCGCCCTTTTTCATTTAATTTGTCTAGGATACTTTTAATGCCATAAGTCGAACAAAAATTTACCAATCCTTTTGAAATTTGGTAGGGGCATAGATTTTATGACGTTAACTGCTTTCTGTGAAAATGGGCGAAATCGGTTGAAGCCACGCCCAGTTTTTATACACGGTCGTCCGTCTGTCCTTCCGCATGGCCGTTAACACGATAACTACAGCAAAAATCGACATATCTTTACTGAACTTAGTTCACGTACTTATCTGAACGCACTTTATCTTGGTGTAAAAAATGAACGAGATCCGACTATGACCACGCCCACTTTTTCGATATCGAAAATTCCGAAAAATGAAAAAAATGCCATAATTCTATACCAAATACGAAAAAAGGGATGAAACATGGTAATTGGATTGGTTTATTGACGCGAAATATAACTTTGGAAAAAACTTTGTAAAATGGTTGTGACACCTACCATATTAAGTAGAAGAAAATGAAAATGTTCTGCAGGGCGAAATAAAAAACCCTTGAAATCTTTGCAGGTATTACATATATAAATAAATTAGCGGTATCCAACAGATGATGTTCTGGGTCACCCTGGTCCACATTTTGGTCGATATCTGGAAAACGCCTTCACATATACAACTACCACCACTCCCTTTTAAAACTCTCATTAATACCTTTAATTTGATACCAATATCGTACAAACACATTCTAGAGTCACCCCTGGTCCACCTTTATGGCGATATCTCGAAAAGGCGTCCACCTATAGAACTAAGCCCCACGCCCTTTTAAAATACTCATTAACACCTTTCATTTGATACCCATATCGTACAAACATATTCTAGAGTCACCCCTGGTCCACCTTTATGGCGATATCTCGAAAAGGCGTCCACCTATAGAACTAAGGCCCACTCCCTTTTAAAATACTCATTAACACCTTTCGTTTGATACCCATATTGTACAAACCATTCTAGAGTCACCCCTGGTCCACCTTTATGGCGATATCTCGAAAAGGCGTCCACCTATACAACTACCACCACTCCCTTTTAAAACCCTCATTAATACCTTTAATTTGATACCCATATCGTACAAACACATTCTAGAGTCACCCCTGGTCCACCTTTATGGCGATATCTCGAAAAGGCGTCCACCTATAGAACTAAGGCCCACTCCCTTTTAAAATACTCATTAACACCTTTCATTTGATACCCATATCGTACAAACACATTCTAGAGTCACCCCTGGTCCACCTTTATGGCGATATCTCGAAAAGGCGTCCACCTATAGAACTAAGGCCCACTCCCTTTTAAAATACTCATTAACACCTTTCATTTGATACCCATATAGTACAAACAAATTCTAGAGTCACCCCTGGTCCACCTTTATGGCGATATCTCGAAACGGCGTCCACCTATAGAACTAAGCCCACTCCCTTTTAAAATACTCATTAACACCTTTCATTTGATACCCATATCGTACAAACAAATTCTAGAGTCACCCCTGGTCCATCTTTATGGCGATATCTCGAAACGGCGTCCACCTATGGAACTAAGGACCCACTCCCTTTTAAAATACTCATTACACCGTTTATTTGATACCCATATTGTACAAACAAATTCTAGAGTCACCCCTGGTCCACCTTTATGGCGATATCTCGAAAAGGCGTCCACCTATAGAACTAGGCCCACTCCCTTTTAAAATACTCATTAACACATTTCATTTGATACCCATATTGTACAAACAAATTCTAGAGTCAACCCTGATCCACCTTTATGGCGATATCCCTAAATGGCGACCACCTATAGAACTATGACCCACTCCCTCATAAAATACTCTTTAATGCCTTTCATTTGATACACATGTCATACAAACACATTCCACGGTTTCCCTCGGTTCATTTCCCTACATGGTTATTTTCCCTTATGTTGTCACCATAGCTCTCAACTGAGTATGTAATGTTCGGTTACACCCGAACTTAACCTTCCTTACTTGTTAATTTGAAACTTGAGGAAATTAACCGCTCTGGAACAATATTTTAAAAAAATGTGCAATTACTGGCGTATGCTGACGAAATTTATCTCATCGGCTAAAACATCCGCGGCGTAAGTTCTGCTTACTCCAAACTGGAAAAGGAAGTGGAGAAGATGCGTTTGATGGTAAATGAGGACAAAACGAAGGATATGCCTGTCGTAAGAGGCGACTAAAATACCAAATAGATCCAAGCGGTTGGGTAGCGCAACCCTTTCAGGGTCAACCTATTCTATCCGTGGCAAATCCTGTTACATTACCAACGGAGGCTCTGGCGACCCCGACCCCCTCATGGATCTAGGGTTGGGAGGGCGGTATGGCCTAGAGGGTCGCATATGGTCGTAACAAATCGTTCCCGAGATGGTCGGGCTTGGTATAGGAACTTACCGGATCTGCACCCGGCGAAGGACCATCAACATCGATAACACTCCCCAAGAACTTCGGGGAGTGTCCTTATCGCTACAATAACAACAACACCGCCTCGAAATTCACTAAGTATGCAATTGAAAAGTAAAGCCCTCCTTCGGCATACGAAAATCAAGCTTACTTATCGCACCCGTCCTGCTATGCGATGTAGAAGAATGGACTATGACAACATGTGATGAGGCGCATCTGGGAGTGTTCGAGAGAAAAGTTCTTCGAAGGATTTACGGACCTCTACGCGTTGGCGACGGGATATACCGAAGATAATTTGATGATTACCTGTACGAGTTTTATGCAGACATCAATATATACCAGCGAATTAAAACGCAGTGGCTACGCTGGATTAGCTATGTTATGCGAATGAAAGATGATGATGCGACTAAGAAGGTTTTCTTATAGGAACCCGCCTACGGGAGCAAAGGAAATGGCGACCTCACTCGGTGAAAAGGCCAGTTAGAAAACTATTTAAATTCCCTTGGCACTGGTTAAAACAGTGATGAAATGACTGGACTACCCTAACCGTTTAAACGGTTAAGCGCTAGTTAAGTAAGTATTTAATCTTTCCTTCCGAGCAATCATCATCAGTGTAGGGTAAGACAGAAATTGGACGAAGTACGGGAAAAGGTACATGGCTGAAATAAGCTCCCGTAGTCAAGATTGAGGACTGTTGATTGTTCGGCTATACAATTTTAGTGTAGACATCTATTAGAAAGCAAGATTCTCTAAAGCATAGTACTCACTTCTTAGGTTAAACTCCTTTTTTCTCAGTGTATCTGTCTATCTATATTTACATGCGAAAACAATTAAGAAATCTTATCTTGTTTAACTTCATTTACGCCCACAACGTGCTCTCATCAAACAAATGCTTTCGATGTACATAGATACGGTTTATACTTAAACAATATCGGTAATGTTTAAGAAAAAACCAAGCATTTGTTAAAAACTTGATTGCAAGGGCTCACTTCAATTGTTATCTAAATGCCTCCATAAGTCATCTTCTATTAAATTTATTATTTATCTAAATATCAAAATACTATGAAAACGATATATTTATGGGTAAATATATATGTATCTAGGAATATATAAGTTAAACTGGGTCGAAATAAAAAAGTTGCAAAAAACCGCCTCTAGATTTGAAGCTCTTCTTGGGAGGGTCCCAGAGGAAATTAAATTTTTTTATACTTAGCGTGCTTTGCACACAGAGTACATTAACTTTGATTGGATAACGATTGGTTGTACAGGTATAAAGGAATCGAGATAGATATAGACTTCCATATATCAAAATAATCAGGATCGAAAAAAAATTTGATTGAGCCATGTCCGTCCGTCCGTCCGTTAACACGATAACTTGAGTAAATATTGAGATATCTTCACCAAATTTGGTACACGAGCTTATCTGGACCGAGAATATATTGGTATTGAAATGAGCGAAATCGTCTGATAACCACTCCCACTTTTTATATATATAATATTTTAGAGAACACAAAAAATCTGATTATTTAGTAAATAATACACCTAGAATGTTGAAATTTGACATGTGGAATGATATTGAGACTCTTGATAAAAATTTGAAAACATTTTTTTAAATGGGCGTGGCACCGCCCACTTGTGATAAATCAATTTTACAAATATTATTACTCATAAATCAAAAATCGTAACAAAATTTGGCAGAGAGGTTGCCTTTGCTAAGGAATGCTTTGAAGAAAAATTAACGAAATCGGATAAGGGCTACGCCCACTTTTATATAAAAGATTTTTAAAAGGGCCGTGGACGAATAAAATAAGCCATATCTTTGCAAAAAAAGAGCTTTATATCAATGGCATTTCATTTCACAAGTGGATATAACAGTAAATAGGAAAAACTTAAATTTTTTTTAAAATGGGCGTGGCACCCCTTCTTTTATGACTAAGCAATTTTCTATGTTTCCGGAGACATAACTCGAAAAACAAATTAACGGATCGTAATAAAATTGGGTACACATTGAGACTCTTGATAAAAATTTTAAAACAAATGTTTAAATGGGCGTGGCACTGCCCACTTGTGATAAAATCAATTTTACAAATATTATTAATCATAAATCAAAAATCGTAACAAAATTTGGCAGAGAAGTTGCCTTTGCTTAAGGAATGCTTTGAAGAAAAATTAACGAAATCGGTTAAAGACCACGCCCACTTTTATATAAAAGATTTTTAAAAGGGTCGTAGACGAAAATAATAAGCTATATCTAGGGAAAAAGAGCTTGCTATCAATAGAATTTTACTTTCTAAATTGAATTATAACATTAAATTGGAAAAACTAAAATTTTTGAAAATGGGTGTGGCACCACCCCTTTTATGACTAAGCAATATTCAATGTTTCGGGAGCCATAACTCGAAGAAAAATTTACATATCGTAACAAAATTGGGTACACAATTTTCCTTACAGCAGAAAATATTTCTAGTAAAAATGGACGGGATAGGTTAAAGACCACGGCAACTTAGATATAAAACAAGTTTAAAAGGGTCATAGACTTTAATAATAACCTACAACTTAGCAAAAAATTGTTTTGAATCAATGATTGATGATATTTTACTTATCAAGTTTTATTGTGGAGAAATTTTTTTTAAACGGGCGGTGCCATGTGTTATGTAGAAAAGTAATTTATCTGAAATGAAATGTACAATTGAAGTTCACGCTGAGTATATAATGTTCAGTTACACCCGAACTTAGCCTTCCTTACTTGTTTTTTTGTTGAATTAGTTGTAAAATTTTCGAAATTGAAAATTCATATAATTAGCTGTCTTTGGGAAGATCTACATATCCTGCTATTGTCCTTCAAAGCTCTTAAGCCTTTCATTAAGTTTCGTCTGGTCAACGAGTTGGAGCGCCTTAAAGTATGCTTCCCGTTTGTTTAATATACGAGTGAAACCCCTTAAAGCATGCTTCCCGTTTTACTATGAAAGAAAGAAAACGCTGGTGTGAAATCGACTGCAGATTTTAAAGGACCAAAATCTGAGACTAAAACAGAAGCATATAAGATTAAAATAGGATAACGAATGTATGTACTTCCCAGTCGCGACTAGAGGTGCACGTGATCGACCAAGCGAGAATTGCGTGGGTCCAAGTGCTGGGCTGTGGGTCCTAGAAAGCTTCTAGTATTAGCAAAAAATTGTTTTGAATCAATGATATTTCACTTATCAAGTTTTATTGTCGAGAAATTTTTTTAAACGGGCGGTGCCACGTGTTATGTAGAAAAGTAATTTATCTGAAATGAAATGTACAATTGAAGGTCACGCTGAGTATATAATGTTCAGTTACACCCGAACTTAGCCTTCCTTACTTGTTTTTTTTGTTGAATTAGTTGTAAGATTTTCGAAATTGAAAATTCATATCATTAGCTGTCTTTTGGGGAAGATTTACATATCCTGCTATTGTCCTTCAAAGCTCTTAAGCCTTTCATTAAGTTTCGTCTGGCCAACGAGTTGGAGCGCCTTAAAGTATGCTTCCCGTTTGTTTAATATACGAGTGAAACCCCTTAAAGCATGCTTCCCGTTTTACTATGAAAGAAAGAAAACACTGGTGTGAAATCGACTGCAGATTTTAAAGGACCAAAATCTGAGACTAAAACAGAAGCATATAAGATTAAAATAGGATAACGAATGTATGTACTTCCCAGTCGCGACTAGAGGTGCACGTGATCGACCAAGCGAGAATTGCGTGGGTCCAAGTGCTGGGCTGTAGGTCCTAGAAAGCTTCTAGTATTAGCAAAAAATTGTTTTGAATCAATGATATTTCACTTATCAAGTTTTATTGTCGAGAAATTTTTTTTAAGCGGGCGGTGCCACGTGTTATGTAGAAAAGTAATTTATCTGAAATGAAATGTACAATTGAAGTTCACGCTGAGTATATAATGTCCAGTTACACCCGAACTTAGCCTTCCTTACTTGTTTTTTTGTTGAATTAGTTTGAAAATTTTCGAAATTGAAAATTCATATCATTAGCTGTCTTTTAGGAAGATCTACATATCCTGCTATTGTCCTTCAAAGCTCTTAAGCCTTTCATTAAGTTTCGTCTGGTCAACGAGTTGGAGCGCCTTAAAGTATGCTTCCCGTTTGTTTAATATACGAGTGAAACCCCTTAATGCATGCTTCCCGTTTTACTATGAAAGAAAGAAAACGCTGCTGTGAAATCGACTGCAGATTTAAAGGACCAAATCTGAGACTAAAACAGAAGCATATAAGATTAAAATAGGATAACGAATGTATGTACTTCCCAGTCGCGACTAGAGGTGCACGTGATCGACCAAGCGAGAATTGCGTGGGTCCAAGTGCTGGGCTGTAGGTCCTAGAAAGCTTCTAGTATCAAGAGGACGGAGTTATTTTATAACATAGGTCCTGGTTTTGGATAGAGTTTTCAGTTTGGTAGTTAAACAAACTTCTGGTAACACTACGGACTCATTCAGCCTATGTGAGGTCCTCATGGATCGGCCAACTCAACCGAACCTAGTTTCGACTTTCAGAATCCTGACAAGATAATATATCAACAAAGCAAATAGAAAATTTTTAGTGTTAATAGAATATATACCGAAAAATTTATTTCAATCTCTTTAAACAATGTTCATATGAGGTTGTTGTTTTTGTAGCGATAAAGACACTCCTTGAAGGTTTTGGGGAGTGTTATCGATCTTGATGGTATTTTGCCGGATAGAGATCCGATACGTTCCGGTAACAAGCATAATTAAGGTATAAGCCCGACTATCTCAAGAACGATTTAATATGAACACACTGCATCTTCTAAGCCATTCCACCCCGCACCCATAAGTTCCATGAGGTACTTAGAGTCACTAGAGCCTCGCTTGCTAAAGAAACAGGACTCGCCAAGGATAAGTGAGGTTGACAATTGGGTTGGAGAAGCTTTAAATTGCACTGATAACGCCTTGACAGGGTTGCGCTACACAACCTCTTGAATCATTTGAATATTTAAATCGCCTCTTACGACAGGCATACCTGCCTTGGGTATATTCTATGTACCCTAACCCACTGGGAGGTTTTGTCGGGATTTTGTATCCGCATTTCATCTTGTAGAGGTTATGAATTGTCGGCAGTATATCCAGTCTGGATTATGAGTACTCAAGATTTGACCGTGTCTGTATTGTTTTTAGGACTCTTGTTATCGGAATTGTTTAATTCGGGATTATATTATGCACCTTGTCAAAAAACCGAGGTAATTTAGAACTAGTTTTTTGTTCCGAAATGATCTTTATACAAGCTTGAAAAACTGGGCTGTCTTTTGCTATTTTTTATTTCGCAAGGGTACCGACCCAGTCTAATAAACATACATTTATAGAATAACATTTGTGAGTGAAATACCAATAATTCATAGATAACAAAAAAATAAAATAACACCTGACAATTCAGTCAGTGCGCCTGAAATAAGTGAAGATGATTATTCTAGACAACTCTTCAAATACGGCTCTTGTATGTACATACATATAATGTGTTTACTGGGGTGTACTGAAACAAAATGGAACCGGGATGTAAAATGTATGGGCATATATTGAATGATAGGTCATTACCAGCTGTGTGTGATAGCTTCCTGAAGACATTTGGAAAGAAACTAAGCTCATGACCAGAAACTTTACCAATCTACAAAAATGTCTGCATAGATCGTTATACTTTCGAATTTAGCTTAATGAAGTCATATTTTAGAGTAAATTTCCGACTCTTTTTTTGGTTTCAACCACAATAAACATAGAGGGCGATAATGGGGGATATATGGCGTTAAAGAGATTGTAGGGAGGGTCCTGCAGCAACGGTCTGTTATCAGTTTCTGCTCCGTTCTGCTGTTCGCCTTTGAGGCAACCCATCTCGTTACATAGAGTTGGTTGTGGGGAATACATTCACCTCTTCTCTCCAAGTCCATGGCAAAGATGTAGATAAGAAAAATGGGCTTGGTCTCTAACCAGAATACGACGAGCAACTTGCTAGAGTCATAATCAGGTTTTACTGCCTTGAAAGTCAAATATCTAGGATATATATCACTTTATTCTTACAACTCTGATAAAATGCTTTTTTGTGTCTATACAAATTGATAAAGTGAGTTCAAAAGTCTGATCTAAGGCTACTAGCGCTACTTGTATCTTAGTCTATCTCATTTTTCTGTGGAAAGAATATTTTTATAAGTCTCCTTAAAAGAAAGACATTTTCTTCTTATTCAACAACAATAGTTACATAAAAGCGCATCTTTCTTTAAAGGCTGGTGTTGGGCCTGAATTTAAGTACCCTTCATTCTCAAATAACGTCTGACAGCACTCTCAGCTTTATAAGGATTGAGAAAGAGCTCCTCGAGCTATTCGAATTCACACGAGTCTTCATGCAAGGCGTCTCCCTATAGAGCGATTTCTTTAACTGGCGCTAGAAAAATATATTCGGTTGTATTATCTGTTATAGGAGTGTACAGTTGTTGCCTTATATAGACGATATAGTTATCAATGGCCTTAACTAACGCACCGAAATTTCAGCCTTCTCTGTTCTGGATAATGAGTGGATTTCATATAAACGAGTACAATACGAAGTACTCGATGCCGTCGAAGAAAGAATCGTTGCTGGCTATTAAAAATTTTAAACTGTGAAGGGCTTAGTCTGTTTGGGAATCAGCCCTAACACAAACAAAAATGTATACATAAAAAATCTAACAGAGAACCGTTCTTATCAACAAGTTTTGCTTTGGACTGATAAGTCTTTCATAGTATCTGTCGAGATTTATGGCTCGGAAACATGTAGAACAGTTAGCCGAAAGGTTTATGATTCTTCCCGTGCTGCCAACGGCATGGCACTCAATGATGAGATGTGTGAGCTTAACGAAGATGCGAATATAGTGCATTGAATAAAAGCCTAGCGGCTTCGCTGGCTGGGACATATAATGGGAATGGATGAAGACCACGACATACTCTATCGACACCCATATTTGGCAGAATGTAGAGACTTTCACCGAGGTGACAGAGGAAAACAAGTGGACTAAGAATTTACCTCATTTATGCCCTATCTGAGCTCAAATTCAATACATTTTGACATTAGCTGGGGCGTTTATGAAACAAATTCTGAGATAGGTCGTTCTTCACCCGAATTCTGAAATAGGCGTTACTCAAACGTTTTATTAGATAGGGCGGTTTCTAAACGGCAGCCAAAGAGTGATATTCCACTCAGCAGTCGATTTCATTCCTTATAGAACTCTTAGAGATAATATTATATAGTATTCTCTTCATTTCTGCACAGATTTGTAAAATGAAAGGTATACGACTTTTCTTTTATTAGCGATAGGAAAATCAAAGATTTTGAACAGCATACTAAAGAACTTCAGGCAACGCATAGACTTACATCTTTCGACACACCGTTGCTTTCCAAAGCTATAATGAGGCAAATGTAAAAGTGGTCTGTTTCTTCCCGGTGATCTGATTTTCAGTTTACCGTCGTCTACTTTTTTTATTGTTGCCTTTTATAAGTGTTTCCTATCGACACAAACAGATTACCGCACCTTCGGTGTGCCATCCATCACAAAGCGATAAAAAGTAAAATTACATTAATTAGGTTTCTAAAGGAATTTCAAAATACCCATATATTTATACGTTTACGTGAATTAGAGATGTTACGAATACGAGATTTAAGAAGATGAATATTTGACGGCAAATGTTTAAAAATCTAAAGCCAAATTATGAATTCGAATAGGCGTTATTCGAGTGTGGAAAACGTAAATGGTTCTTGAATTCAAAAGACACTCACCTGATATCTATCTTAATCTTCTCTTCTTAATATATAAAAAACACGTGTCACACAATTGAGGCGAATGGACTCCTAGAGCCGATTTTGAATTTGTTTTGCACCCCGTGTGTATTTTGAACTAACTTGAAATATAGCATAGGTGACTGGGTGACTAGGGTCTCGAGATATAGGCCAAAACGTGGACCCGGGTACCCCTAGAGTGTGTTTATAGAATATGGATATCAAATGAAAGCTGTTGATGAGTGCTTGAGTAGAGGATAATTTTCATACCCCTGGGTGAGTAGGGTCTCGAGCTATAGGCCAAAACGTGGACCTGTGTACCCCTAGGATGTGTTTATAGAATATTGATGTCAAATGAAAGATGTTGATGAGTCCTTTAGTAGAGGGTAATTTTCATACCCCTGGGTGAGTAGGGTCTCGAGCTATAGGCCAAAACGTGGACCTGGGTACCCCTAGGATGTGTTTATAGAATATTGATGTCAAATGAAAGCTGTTGATGAGTGCTTTAGTAGAGGGTAATTTTCATACCCCTGGGTGAGTAGGGTCTCGAGCTATAGGCCAAAACGTGGACCTGGGTACCCCTAGAATGTGTTTATAGAATATTGATGTCAAATGAAAGCTGTTGATGAGTCCTTTAGTAGAGGGTAATTTTCATACCCCTGGGTGAGTAGGGTCTCGAGCTATATGCCAAAACGTGGACCTGGGTACCCCTAGGATGTGTTTATAGAATATTGATGTCAAATGAAAGCTGTTGATGAGTGCTTTAGTAGAGGGTAATTTTCATACCCCTGGGTGAGTAGGGTCTCGAGCTATAGGCCAAAACGTGGACCTGGGTACCCCTAGAATGTGTTTATAGAATATTGATGTCAAATGAAAGCTGTTGATGAGTCCTTTAGTAGAGGGTAATTTTCATACCCCTGGGTGAGTAGGGTCTCGAGCTATAGGCCAAAACGTGGACCTGGGTACCCCTAGGATGTGTTTATAGAATATTGATGTCAAATGAAAGCTGTTGATGAGTGCTTTAGTAGATGGTAATTTTCATACCCCTGAGTGACTAGGGTCTCGAGATATAGGCCAAAATGTGGACCCGGGTACCCCTATAGTGTGTGGATATCAAATGAAAGCTGTTGATGAGTGCTTTAGTAAGGGTAATTTTCATACCCCTGGGTGACTAGGGTCTCGATATATAGGCCAAAACGTGGACCCGGGTACCCCAAGAATGTGTTTATAGAATATGGATATCAAATGAAAGCTGTGGATGAGTGCTTTAGGAGAGGGTAATTTTCATACCCCTGTGTGACTAGGGTCTCGATATATAGGCCAAAACGTGGACCCGGGTACCCCAAGAATGTGTTTATAGAATATGGATATCAAATGAAAGCGGTTGATGAGTGCTTTAGTACAGAGTAATATATTATCCCGAGACGGACTGGGACTGGGATTAGGACTAGGACTGGGACTGATACTCGGAGTGGGACTGGGACTAGGACTGGAATAAAGTACATACCACCCTCTGGGACAGGCAATAAGGGATGCAGAAGAATAAGAAGAAATTGAGAGAAGAGAAAAGAGATAAGGAGAAGGAGACTGAGAAAGAGATAGAATGAGACGAAGATGGAGATATATGAAGCGAAAAAGACTGAGGAAGGAGTGAATAAAAGGATTAGGAAAAAGTGAAGAGGGGGAGGGCAGATTCAGATGGAAAAAGCTTATTAAAATGTATGCAGGTAGGCGAAGTTTAGGGCAGGACAACGTCTGCCGGGTCTTCTAGTACATATATAAATAGGCAATTTGAAAATATGGCACCCCCTTCTTTCAATTTATTACCCATAAGTTGTCGACTATTTATAGAAAAGCTATTGATTCAGACTGAAAAAGTAATAGATTCTAGCGTACTATACGATATAATTCATATACAAAGAAATACTTTACGATATAATTCATAATAATCAGCCCAATTCTCAATATTCCCTCGGAATTTAGTTCTCCTAGGGCGAACAATAATTGGGGAATAGGAATTTCGAATTTTCGAAGTCAGCTGTATTGTCAATTGAAATTTCGTTACGCATTTCTTATTTTGTTTAGAAAATTGAAAAGGTTAATTATTGTTGCGAATTTGTTTGAAATTAAGAAACAAACTAAAAAACAATGCACAGTATTGCATTTCATGTGGTATTCACTGAAATGATAATGAATTGGTGCCACAGCAACATCAACAGATGAACATAAGAAGAAGAAGACGGCGGAACAACATAAATTCGCTGGAGTTGCCTGATTCCATTCATCAAAGCAATTTTTTGGCGGCCAAGTCGAGTTGAATTCGTCTTTCATCATATGCCAAAATCTATTTAAGCCTTCTTAAAAATCCTTGCGCAATTTCTGGATGCTGCATGAAATATACCAAAAGCTCTTCCGTTGCTTATGATATACTTTTGGACTTAAAATGAAGAATATTGTGGTAAAATGTACATATTTTAGCACAAATTTGTACAAATAAGTGTTCTTTCTTAAAAGAACCAATTTACTTTAACTATTTACATGCATTCCCTTTAATTTGACAAGTGAAAAAAACTCCTAAGAATTGGCAGAGAAATCTCCCACTCACTCACATTCATAATACCTACTTTTCTCCCATAACCAGTTTCCGCTTATTCGAACATTGTGCAGAATAAGAGGAAAAGGAGAAGTGAAAAAACGCGCAAGGAATTTTTATTTAGAACACGAGGAATGGGAGGAAGGAAAAAACTCGCAAGGAATTTTTGTTTAGAATTGGGCTGAATAAAAAAATTTCGATGTACAACAAAAATCAATAATTTATCGATTTGTTATCAACAAAGAATCAATAATTTTTCGATAACAAATCGATATTTTTTCGAAATCAAATCACAATATTTTCGATAAAAAATCGATACTTTTTCATTGAAAGATTGATACTTTTCCGTTAACAAATCAATAATATATAATCAAAAAACCGATAAAGCGTCGACAATTGACCAGTAAGACATCGATAGCTCTTCCATAACACGTCGATAAAAAACTACTAAATTATTCCAAAATAGTCCAGAAATGATTCCGAAATAGTCGCTATCACAATCCCGAAGTTATACATAAATGGTTTCGGAATGATGCCATAACGATATCAAAATAGTTCCAACATAACTAATCCTGAAATTTTCCCTAACAAAACGATCTCGAAATATTCCAAAAAAACTTCCGAAAAATTATAAACAATCCAGTAATAATATCAAAATATCCTAGGAATCATACAAAATATTAAAAAGGTCTAGAAATTATTCCCGAGCAGTGTAGCCATGCTTTTAAGATGATGCTGGAAATAGTTCCTGCATGATCACAAAAAGATCGAAAACATTCATATGGAAAACATATCTCACTGAGAAATCCCTTTTTTGTTCAGGGAATATCGGTTGTTATCCGTGATGAACGTAATTGCTTTTTCTTGTTAACCCTTAGATGTAATATCTGACTTATTTAAATACATATACCCCAGACTTCAGCGCTGTTGGTATAAGTGTGGCTAATAACTGTCCCGCTCTACATCCGTTTGGAGTTCTTGAGTAGTCATAAACCCACTAGTGCGAAACTATCATTTCGCGTGACGCTTATTAGGTGCAGTGTCGAATTGGTTGCGAATGAACATTTGATTCTTCAACTAATGCGAATCATTCTTATAAGTACATGCACTGAAAGAAATGGTGCTAGTAAAATCAACAAATCGGTTCTGTTCTTCTTGACTTAACGGAGATTCGGTGAAATTGATCGAATTATGGTTAATTCGACCGAGTTCTTTGTCAAGCGAACAAATTAGTTTAGTCATTTCAACAGAAGAGAAATTGTCGCTCTTAAGTTAACAAAACTCTGTAAAATTGACAGATCCTAATCAATCTAACTGATTTTTTTGTTAACACAACTGATCTCACTGGTCATTTCAACAGCCATCAACAGTCAATACATGAGCAAATTTCAAAGAGAGTTTTACGCTCACTGCGCTCTCTACTTTGTACTTATGTATGCTGTGTACTATATGTATGCACATATTTACGTACGCATATGGCGGCCGCCGTGATGTGATGGTAGCGTGCTCCGCCTACCACACCGAAGACCCTGGGTTCACACCCCGGGCAAAGCAACATAAACATTTTAGAAATAAGGTTTTTCAATTAGAAGAAAGCGGGGTCGCCGCTTGGCACTGTTCGGCAAGCACTCCGAGTGTATTTCTGCCATGAAAAGATCTCAGTGAAAACTCATCTGCCTTGCAAATGCCGCAACATAGGTACTTTCGTACAAAGCTGTCGCAACAACTTTTTTTGTTCATTTGACTACTAAAACGGTCAATTACGAATCAACGATTTGTGCGCAGTTGATTCAACATCTTGTTGCTATGGATAAAAATTGACAGAAATTTCGGTTGAATTGACCCGTATTTCGGTTGATCTTACCAGTCTGTTTCTTTCAGTGTGTTAAGTAAATATTCATCCCATCACTAATGTGTATATGTGAGAAACGTTTCCATTTAGTACTGATAAAATTTTAACAATACATTATTGTGATTGTGTTTTTATCAGGTGATAAACTCTCCCTATGTTATATTTATACATTTATTGACGAACTGAACTGAATTACGATTAACAATAAATTAAATAAAAAATTTTTTCGAAATACTACAGCAGTAATCACGGTTAAAATAAGGTGAAAGCTTATGAATGGGTGTGTACACTTTCTTATCTTTCTAATTTGTTTTCCTCCTTTTTTAGAAATTTTAAATTAGAATTTGATTGATATCGCTGATTAAAATAGTGTGATGCATAAATTAAAAAAAAAGAGAATAATAAAAGCTTTCACGTCAGCGACGATTGCGATTAAATTATAGTAAAAACAAGTAAGGAAGTCTAAGTTCGGGTGAAACTACACATTACATACCCAGCTGTACGCTTTAAATGCTGTTGTTGTTTGTTTTGTGTGCTTAATAGTGTTACAAAGCTGCGTAATAATACATATACATATGTTTCTATTCTGAACTAAGTTTTCTTCGAGTTATGGCTCCAGAAACATAGAAAATTTCTCAGTCATAAAAGGGGCGGTGCCACGCCCATTTTTTAAAACTGAAGTTTTTCTTATTTATTGTTATAAATCATATCTGCAAAGATATAGCTTATTTTATTCGTCCACAGTCCTTTTAAAAATCTTTTGTATAAAAGTGGGCGTGGTCCTTAACCGATCTCATTAATTTTTCTTCAAAGCATTCCCTATAGTAAAGGCAACCTCTCTGCCGAATTTTGTTACGATAGCTTTAACGATTTTTGATTTATGATTAATAATATTTTTAAAATTGATTTTTATCACAAGTGGGCGGTGCCACGCCCATTTTAAAAAATTTTTTTTTCAAATTTTTATCAAGAGTCTCATATCAGTCCACACGTCAAATATCAACATTCTAGGTGTATTATTTACTAAATAATCAGGTTTTTTGTGTTTTCCAAAATTTTATATACATATATACAAAGTGGGCGTGGTGATCATCCGATTTCGCTCATTTTCAATACCAATCTATTCTGGGTAAAGATAAGCTCGTGTACCAAATTTGGTGCAGATATCTCAATTTTACTCAAGTTATCGTGTTAACGGACAGACGGGACGGACGGACGGACATGGCTCAATCAATTTTTTTTCGATACTGATGATTTTGATATGGAAGTCTATATCTATGTCGATTCCTTTATACCTGTACAACCAACCGTTATCCAATCAAAGTTATAATACCCTGTGTACAAGTACAGCTGGGTATAAAAATTATCAGATTGCTCGTCTCGCAAAGAGAGATTTTACATGTGTAACAAAAACAAAAAAGGAACGCGCAATACAATCTTGAAAAGCTATATTTGTGATTAAAAAAACGTGCTTTTAAAATCGCAAAAAAGATAAGAGATTTAGCAGTTTAGTATATAAAAATAAAATAATAAATGTAAGGCGCGATTACCTCCGAAGAGATTTAAGGCCGAGCTTCTCTTCCAATATGCGTCGTGCTCCTTTTATTTTTTCCTACAAATTAGCGGGATCGTACCTACTTGTTTTATGCAGACTCCGAACGGCATTTGCAAGGCAGAAAAACACTGCTTGCTAAACACTGCCGAGAGGTGACCCCGCTTAGAATAATTTTCTTCCGATTGAAAAACTTGTTCCTAAAGTTTTTGATGTAGCTTTGCCCGTGGCGTGAACCCAGGATCTTCGGTGTGGTAGGTGGGGCACGCTGCCATCACACCACGGCGGCCGCCTTAGTGTATGAAGACCTTGCGCAAAAAGCATATGCTCAAGCAACGAGAGCAGAATACTTCTTGTTTTTCTGATATTACAGAGAAAACTACCCCTACTACTAAGAGACATATAGTACCATTCGTTGGTTCAGGTATTTTGTACCGTCTTATATGTATGTACTCACTTAGACTGGGAGCAACTTTGGAGATGGAACCTCTCTTCTAAAAAGTGTTAATATCATAAATTGAGCTCCCAGTGAGGCACGCTGCACGATCTTAACTCCAAAAAATAAAAGTTGTTCACTCAGTACTCGGACATGGAGCACACAAATTCAAAGTGTTGAACAGTTAGCTGCGATAAGAAATCGTTTAATCTCTACACAAAAAAAGCTAGTCATAAAAAACTTTTTCGACAAATGGTGCTTGGTGTCGACCTACATATGTAAGTATAAATGATTATTAGAATCATTAACGGCTAATTAAGAAAGTAAAATGTTACCTTGCTACGATGACAAGAACCTGGTAAATTGGGCAACGTGGTATTTTGGCATCGAGCCATCGTAGCATGGTACGATTACTAACTCTCTTACTTCAGTTGGTCGGAGGCATCGTAGACTGTTACTTCGTAGATAGATCTGTTACTTCGTTAACAGTGCTCTAACAAAAGAGGTCCTTGGGGTCCTAGTAAGGGTCCTTTGTCATAACTTTAGATTGTAATAATACACCACGCGACTATTTCCTGCTGTATATTTTTTCTACAAATGTTAACAAGGTACCTTTTTGGGAGCACAAAAGGAGCTCACAATGCGAACCAAACCCTGGAGTTGTATGAAGTTGTGCACAAGTGATTATGCAGTTGTGTCGAACTGATCCCGCGAAAAATCCCGATGTGGTTAAGAAGTCATGCTGAAATTGTGTCAAAGTGGTTCCTTAAGTACCCCCGAAAATCCACTTAGTAGACCAGTAATCAGCAACTATGGTCACAATGCGATGTTGTGTGGCAAGGAAAAGGAAGAACTAAACCCTTTCAAAGCTGAGCTAAAGTCCCACACGAACAACATCACGTAATCTAATGATTTCGAGTTACAGGTGTATAGAGTGCACTTTGAGTAAGATATTGAAGAAGGGATTAGACAGTTCTAGGGTGGCTGAGCCTGTCAAAGTAAATTGACGCTGCGCTTCACTCTAAAAATCTGATTATCAGGCAATTCAACCGGCTTTTTTTTACTCCAGCTGCGTCTTCCGAGTCAAGGTCTATGCCATAGAGAGAGAGGTTAGACTGATTCAGAATTGGGCGGCTACAGCAAATAGTGTCTTCCGAGCATCTGCCTTAACTGAGTTGGACAGCTCTGTATGATGGACGCTCTCATAAGGAAATCGAGGAATATAATATTAGCCTAGCTGAGGCGATTGCGGCGCAGAAAGGTTTCTATGAAATTATCTGCATAGAGAAAGGAAATAGAACAAAGCCGCAGTGAGAATATTTACGAGCTTCATCACAGTATATTGTGCTATCGCATCAATGTATCTACAATGATGTAAACCTACAAATTTTTACTGCAGTCTGACAGATTAAGTAGAAGAGAGATTTCTGGTGAAGACTTCTGAGCGCATTTTTTAGGTTGTGTCTCTGATGTTGATGGAGCAATTTGATAAAGATTAACAAGGTATTGTGTTGTTGGATGTGCTCTCACTGAGGATATTCACAATGGACAAAAATGTATCCGAATGTAACTACGTAATGATCCCGAACTCGGCTGGAGAAGGTACAAAGCTGAGCCCGGATATATCTAGATAACACTTGTCGGAGTTTCTCAAATTTCTTAGAAGGTTCATATATAAGGTAACCAACGGGTGTGGTGCAAAGTGCCGCGACTGAAGGTGAGTGAAAGCGTTACACTATTTAGTGACAGCCAAGATATGCAAACAACTGATGGATTCGGCTCTCGTATCTGCTCCATGAAATTTATCGTCGACCAAACGATTAATTTGATAAGTGAGACCATATTTCTACTCAGCTAGCTTGGCGGGGAACTGGTGTGACTACGCTACTAATTAAATTAAGGACATCGCCTACCAGAAATACGCCGTATGACTGATTCAAGTGGAAACAAAAATGTCGATTTGGTAAACAAATTTTAGAGTATTATCAAATTGATTTCAGCCAGGAAAAGTTAAAGCCATTTCTAGCAAACTCAAAAAGCATCACATCCCACGCTCTCACCTTTCTCAATCTCCCACAATACATCATGCATATACAAAGGCACGCACAAGCATTTATACCAAATTTGTTTGTTTTGTAATCACAGAAAGTCAATAAATTATTTTATTTCTTGTTTTTTGTACAACAAAACTTAATTACTGCGTAGTGTTACTTAATACTAGTTATCGATTTAAGTATCCATTTGACTTATTCTCACACCATGCATACATATGTACGCTTATTGAATAGACAAGTAGGATGGTATATATATATATATATATAGTATGTATGAAACAATATTAGGGAGGAGCGAAATGAATACAAGAATTTAGTTTCAATTAAATATAATTTATGGAACGCAAATAAGTTTGTCTTAGCTTTTTAAAAATGTTATGTATCATAATTTCCTAGCAGAACGCCCTGCTTTAGAATTTGTTTCAAAAACGCCCTAGAGGAGAATTTGATTGAATAACGTACTATCTCAAAATTCGGTTGAAGAACATCCTACTCCAGAATTTGTTTCAAAACTTTCTTGATCTATATCCGCACAAAATCGAAACATTTTGAACTGAGATAGGTCGTTTATGAAAAAAATCGAAAACTTGTGTTTGTAACTTAATCAAGGTCTTTTAGATTGGCGGCATTTCTCGTTCTATGATCCTTTTTGCTTTATTTTAAACCAAAAAGATATGAACCTTTTCGAACCTTGTTTCAGAAGGGAAAAATGAAAAGCAACACAAATTGAAATTAGAAAAATTTTATTGAAATTCAGAAAAAGAATATACACTTTTTTCCAGAGATTAAATCAAATTTAGGAAGCCTAAATTTATTTCGGAGTAGGACGAATGAAATCCACAGTTGGCACTTTTATTTCAGAAAAGGGCAAAAAAGTATTAAATCCCAAATATATCTCAAAAAGGCACTTTGATAACACATAAACCCACTAAGGTAATTTTAAACTTTTCTGAAGAAAAAAATTTACTTTTTCTGCCAAACATTTACCTTCTTCTGAAAAATAGTTACCTTTCTATGAAAAACTTTTTCGCTTTTCTAAAATACTTTTGACTTTTTTCCTTTTCAGGAACACATAAAGGGATTCCTTTATTTAATATCGCTATTTCCAAAAGTATTTAAACTCTTCTGTAATCAATTTAAACTTTTCTGATTTCGATTTGCGTTTTTCAATTAATGTGCGAAAGTTCTTTACAAAATCAAAGCACCAATAAGAAATTAAAAAAAGGTATAGGATTAGTATACATCGCGTCTAGAATTCTGTTGGGTTGTCAACGTTTTTGGCATGTGGGATGCATTCGGAGCATTTCCTACCTACAAGTTTTGGCCCACATTTTAGTGATGACATTTGAAGCGCACTGTTGAATATTTTGATCCTATGTACGCACGGCCGCCGTGGTGTGGTGGTAGCGTGCTTCGCCTACCACACCTAAGATCCTGGGTTCAACTCTCAGTCAAAGCAACAAAAATTTAGTGCCCCTCGGCACTGATTTGTCAAACGCTCTGCGTGTATTTTCTCATCTGCCTTGCAGATGCCGTTCGGAATCGGCATGTGTGACTTATGATCCAAACAGATGAGTTCAATGTATGAGCGCATTTATATATTGCTACGTAAAGTTGGTGGAATGTAAAGCCAGTCAAACTAGATATTCTATACTTGTTGAAGCAAGTAGTCACTACACAGTTGGGTGTTCGAAAAGCTACATTTTAATGCGTATCTGTAATCTTATTTCATCTACATTTCTAGAACCACTTTTAAACTTTTTCTACAATTCTTTGCAACTGGTAAATGGTCACACAACGCCAAAAGTTTTTTATAATCGTTTTGCAACACTGAAATTTTTAATATTCAAAATTTGTTTGTAAACGTAACTTTTATAAATTTAATTTATTTTTTCGTTATCCGTCAGGAACATGGGGACAAAAAATCAAAATTTCGGAAAATCAATTTTTAAATTTTATAATTTTTTTCTAAGAAAATGGCTGTTCGTCCGGAAAATTCAGAACAAAAACTTCCGATCTTTTTCGTAATTTTTTTTAAGAGATACTTGTATGATATTAAACATCCAATATTAAATAAGGTGCATCATTTTGGAAAGTTTTCTCTTTGGGTCACATTCAGGAAAATACTTGCTTGCTACTTTTCTAGGAATATTTTCTAGGTATATAATTTTTAAGGGTTTTTAGTTTTATAAGTCATTTTGTAGTTGTTTTTTTTTATTTGCACTTTTGCCTCAAAATAACAAAGGAAGCAGTGGTAGTAAGCATTAAGCAGGCAAATGGGTGCTCATAATCCACATGCAATTAGTTGAACAAATATTTCTTTATTCCGCTCCACCCTAATGTACATACATACATGTATGTGTGTTTGTAAGTCGATACATGGCCTACGCATTTGGCCACAAAACTGCCTACATTTCGCACGCATTTTTTGCGCCAATTAAAATGCTACGGTGTATTTGAGAAAAACGACAGGCTACTTACATATAAATATTTACAGTGTAGTAAAAAAAGAAATAAACATGCAAATAAATATTTGAATGCAATACATAATATGAAAGTTTAAAATATATTTATAACAAGACGATTAAATAATAATAAAAAATAGAAATAAAAGTATAACATACCATATTAATACTATTTTAAAAAATAATTTAAATGAAGCATACTAAAAGCTAATAAGTACATAGCAAACAACTATATTTAAAGCTATTGACAACTCTATAAATGAGCAATACTAGCATGCGTACTTATAAATATGTATGTAGGTCTATGTAAGCTATTATTATTAGTTATGTATTACGATTCATTAATGTAGTTAAGTACTAAAAAGTATCTCATACGTTTTTCAGCCACACGGCAAACCTTAAAATTTGATTTTTGCACTGCATAGGTATTAGTGAGCACATTTGAAAAATAATGCACCAAATCACTTAAAATGCCTTCTCAAACAACATTGAACCCAACAAATACTTTGTTCAAACTTAAGTAGAGTTTAATTTTTTCGCCTCTCAGTCTAAGTAAAATTTAACCTTATGATGCCCCACCATACCATTCTGACTCGCCACCACTTGCGCACCACTACTACTACCATTGCTACTTTTACGCGATGGTCGTCGTAGCGGATGATGTGGTTGCGCATCTAAGCCACCATTATCATAATCATCATCATCATCAACACCATTAACATCACTAACTACATGTAATAAATGTTCATTATGACTAAAACTATTGTTTTTGTTGCTGTTACTTTGGTTGTAGTGTTTGTTGTGGTTATTACCTTCCAAACGTCGTAACAGCCGATCTTGTTCAGATTCACGCGGCGTTGTTGGTATTTCTTTATTTGGTGAATGTATGCCCGCTAGGAACGTCTTTGTGCTAATACGACTCAACTTCGTGGGTTGATGATCTTGGAAGATTTGTGAATTGGCAAAAACGGCCAATATTTCTGGACCCAACATCGGCACATTTGTTTGTATTTCGCGTCGATAGTCCTCCTCGTGTATCTTCGCAATGCTGTAAGTGAAATTGGGTGATAGAGCATTAATGTATGAGAGAATCAAGAGGAAGGGCAAAAAACAATAGGATTCTAAATAAAAGTAAAAGCTTCAGAACAAAGACTGTGCAACGTTCTTCTGTCTGCAGAATCATGTTTTAGAATTATTCCCATTCGAGTTTTATTTTGAATTTTTTCATTTTTTGAAACAATTTGAGTTTCTTCATTTTTCAAAAATTTTATATTTTCATACATTTTTTTTTAATTTTTAAATTTGATGAGCAAGATTTCAGTATTTTTTTTAATATTTATTTTAAAAAATTGAAATTTTTTCAAAAATGTTTCTTTAACTATTAAATTTAAATATTTTTGAAAGTTTTAAATTTTTGTTAAGTGTCAGCATATATTTTTTTTAATTTCAAAAGCTATATGCAGTTTAGTTTTGGTTTTATTTTTTCAAAATTGCAATAAATTAACTTTGAAAATCTTTCTTCTGAACTTCTTTTAATATTTTTTTTTAACATTTTTATTTTCTTAATTTTTCAAAATGTTATTTTTTTACAATTTTTGTCTTGATATTTGTTTATTCCATGAGCACGATTTTGGATTTTTCTTCTTAAAAAAAAATAATAATAAAAAAAAATAATATTAATTAATTAATTCAAACTTTTTTTTAAAAATGTTTCTAAATTTTTAATGAACTATTTTTCAAAAATATATATATATTTAATCCTTCTGAAATTTTAGAATTTCTTTTGTCAAATTTTGTTGGTTTGAGCTAGTTGGTTTTTGCTTTATTTTATTTTTAAATCGAATAGCCTTGAAAATATTCTTCTGAATGAATACAAACAATAGCAGATTTCGAATAAAATTTTTTTTAATTAACTAATTTAGTTTGCTTAATGTTTTTTGTTTATTTTAATTTTAATTATATTTTTCCATTAACCTCGAATTTTTTATTGCGAATCAAACGTTTTTAAAAAGTTTTAATTTTCCAGAAAGTTTTTCCAATTAATTAAAAAAAAACCGTTAGCCTCGAATATTTTTTATTTTGTTAATTCGGTAATTGTGCAGTTTAGGGGCCCCACCCTAAAATTGGGCTTTTTTTTTGCGTGAGGTATCAAAAGACGCGTATTCACGTCTAGATCAAGAATCCGAAAGCGGAAGTTAACTTTTTTTACCCGTTTAAAAGTTATGCGCGAAAAACTGGTTCGTCTTGTACATATTGTTCCCGCACATTTACAATCTTTTAAGCGCACAAATCACATCCTGTTTTGTTTTTCGATAGATTAATACAATTTGATATTCACGAATTAGTGAAAAAAATTTGTCTAATTTCTCTAATTAATATGCAATTAGGTAATAAAAATACAGAAAATACACTCTAATCACTTGATTCGTTGTTGAAGAAAAACACCTGATGGTGAAGAGTGCTGCCAGATGAGCAATAATAGAAATTAACTGAACAAGAAATTACTCTTGCTTTTCTCAAGTCATCTGCGTAGAACACCCTTAGCCGATCCAACACCGGCTGCGCCATGCACAGTAATTCTGCGTAGAACACCTTTCTGCATAGGCGGCCTTCGGTCGCGCTTATAAAAAATAACCCTGGGCTACGCCATGCCAAGTCCGGGTGTGTGGTATAACCGTGGCCCCGTGGCACCCGTGCGCGACCGAAGGCCGCCTATGCAGAAAGGTGTTCTACGCAGAATTACTGTGCATGGCGCAGCCGGTGTTGGATCGGCTAAGGGTGTTCTACGCAGAATTACTGTGCATGTTTAGTTAAGCCTTTTTTGAAAAAAATAAAATTAAAGTATTTTGTCAATAACACATATTTTCGACTTATTATTCGATTTATGATAAGTTAGCAATCATTTTCCCATAAAAACATAGTTTTATTATAGATATTTCTTCTAAATATAGATGTTTTATATATCAAACAAAACCTTGTTTTATTACCTGCTGAGCTGGCAAGACTGTTCACTTTCATATGTTTTCATTTGGACAGAAATTTTGTGCAATATTTGTGTTGATGATAACTTTTGACAGGTGAAAAAAGTTAACTTCCGCTTTCGGATTCTTAATCTAGACATAAATGCGCGTCTTTTGATACCTCACTCGAAAATCTTGGCCCAACTTTAGGGTGGGGCCCCTAAACTGCACTACTACCGTTAATTTCTTAAAATTTCAATTTCTTTATTTCGAATAAATATTTTTGAAAAGTTTGATTTTTTTTTCAAAAATGTTTTCTAAATTTATTTTTGTGTCAAGTTTTTAATTTCGCATAAATCTATAAGTTTAACGATTTTTTACTTTCTTTTTCCTAAATTTGAATTCCCCTTGCTTGGGATATCGTATTTGTCTTTTTTTTTATAAACAAAATAAATATTTTTGGAAAAAAATTTTTTTTTCAAAATGTTTCCAATTTTTTTGATTTTAAATTAATATTTTTCAAATATTTATACATTTTTCCGAAATTTGTAAAAAAAATCGTTTTAGGTTAAATTGATTAGATTTTTCTTAACTTTTACAAAATTGTAATAACTTTGAAAAATTTTGTTGTGAATGAATACCAACAAAACAAAGTTTGCATAATATTGTTTTTTTTTCAATTTTTCAAAAACTTGTATCTCCATCATAGAGATATCGGTTCTTTTTCGTTTGCTAGAGGGAGATGCGTTCGGGAAAAAAGCATTAGCGCGTCAAAAAACAATCCGTCAGAAATGTCTTTCTTTGATGTTACCAACCTTTTCTCATTCGAAGCTTCGGAGGAAAAGTGGGACGGTCAGCGAGGTCATGGAGGTTCGCAAACGTTCGCAGTCCTATGGCTTACTGTGCTGGGCATATGGTATAAGGAACAGCGATTCGTCGGTAAGGCGGGACTTGGTAGGTCAGGGAAATTGCTACTGTTCGCACGTCGGAGCAATTGTAGCTCTCTCAAAAAAAAAAACAGCCCGAAAAAAAGAAAGGGCGCCCTTTGTCACGATCAAACAATAAGGCCAGGAGTGATGCTAATTCGTTTTTTAAAAACTGTTGCCACGAGAGTCATGATATTTATTAGTATAAAATTGATAGCGAAACCGTAATGTTCGAGACTTTTTGTCGGACAGGCATGTAGGCCATAAAATTGGATTTAAAGAAAAATAGTGGGCGACGTCGGGTATTTTATTAGGGTTAGCCCGGAATCATGTCCTTCGGTGGAAACTACGCTACAAAAAGTGTGTGCCATTTTAAGTTATTTCTCCCTCTCTGTGCGGCAATGAGCTACTTGCCGAAATTTTTTGAACGGATCTACGAGATTTTGAGGCAAAAAAACCGCGGATATTTCCGAAATGAACGAACTTAACTCGAGTTCCTTTAAATACAATATAAAACAAAACCTTTGTCTAAATAGTTATTTTTTTTTAATTTTAAATGTTCGCTTTACAAAGGGGACTCCCAAAATTGAACTCATCAGCAAAGTTACTGATATTGTTTCCCGAATTCGGTCAAAAAATACATTGAACTGTCAAGGGCAGTAGTTTCCATATTCATTAAGGTTGTTGGGAACAAATATCTGATACCTTCTAAGGAAAAATCCCAGCATGGTCAATTTCAGAGGTTTACGTCGAAATACAACCTTTGTCTGCGCGTGCTGGCACCACGGCCGCCGCCGCCGCCGCGTATATAATAGAGTCTACCCGCCGCCGCGACGATTAAAAGTTAACGGGGCGTAAAAACATCTAGTTCTGCTAGCGCTATATTTTTGGATGTTAGTATCAGGGATAGGGTGGGGATGTTGCAGCAGAAAGGGCATTTTGACCAATGCTGCTGTTACATTATTTTCTTAAGTTTAACAATTCCAGGTTTTTTCTGTTGCTCTATTTTGGCACACGTGGATTATATCTTCTTGAGTTTTAACATGGAAGCCCATTACAAATTTGTTAAGGGGCCTGATGTTACTTCAAATTTGAGGTTGAGGACTCGTCGGGGAAAAATTGTTCGGTTTTCGGGTGGGAGTTTTTTGAAAAAGACTCCGGGGGGCGCGGGGGGGGGGGTGGGGGGCCCCCAAATTTTTTTATTTTTTCAAAAGGGGGGGGGGAAAAAAAAAAAAAAAAAAAAAAAAACCAAAAAACCCCACAAAAAAAAAAACTTGATTTGTTTTGTTTTTTCTTCGTTTGGGGGGGTTGTTTCTTGAGCCCCCCCCCCCCAAAAAAAACCCAAAAAAGTGGGGGGGCCTTTTGGCCTGTAGTCTATTAAAAAAAAAATTTATTTCAATTTTGTTTTTTTACTTTTTTCTCCCCCCCAAAAAACCCCCCCTAAAACAAATGGGGGCCACAATTTTTTGGGGTGGTGGGGGGCAAAAAAATGATTTCGGGGGGTTGGAAACCTGGGGAACTTATTTTTCTCCCCCCTTCTTTTTTTTTTTGGGGTTTTTAATAAAAAAAGGGGGGGCCCAAATCTTTTTTTTTGTTGGTGCTTTGGGGCCCCCCCCCCAAAAAAGGGACAAGGGGAATTTTTAAAAAAAACATTTTTTTGTTTTTTTTCGGGGGTCTTTCTTTTTTCCCAAATATTTAAAAATTTTTTTTTTTATGTATTAAAATTAAAACAAAGCCCCAAAATCTAATCTAAAAAAACAAAATTGTTATGTTTTTTTCTAATTTACTTCTTTTTTTTTAGTTTCTTTTTCTTTTTTTTCTAAGGGGTTTTCTTTTTTTTTTGTTTTTGACAAACGGGCCACAAGGGGGGGGACGGGGGGTGGGGGGGTAATGGGAAACTGGGGGCGTTTTTTGTTTCTTTTGGGGCCTTCCGCCGGCTTTAATTTTTTTTTTAACAAAAAAAAAAACAAAAAAAAAAAAAAAAAAAAAAAAAAAAACGGGGGGGTGGAACTGTTTCTTTTACTTGGGCCAAACAAAAAAGGGGGGGGGGGGGCCCCTTCTTTTTTTAGGGAGGGGGGAGGCACAGGGGGGGGTTTCTTTTTCTTCGGGGGGGAAAAAAAAAAAAAAACAAAAAAAAAAAAAAAAATTTTTTTTTTTTTTTTTCTTAAAAAAATTCTTGTTTTTTTTGTGTGTATGTTTAAAAGGGGGGGGGGGGGGGGGAAAAAAAGGGACCAAACACAATAAAAAACTAAAACAAATTTAGTTAAAAAAAAAAAAAAGTTTCGCCGGGTTTAAAAATATTTATTCTTTTTTTTTTTTAACTTAAAAAATTTTTTTTTCCCAGGGGGGGGGACGAAAAAAAAATTTTTTGGTTTTCCAAAAAACGAAAAAAAATTTTTTTTGTGGGGGGAAATAAAAAAAAATACCAAAAAATAAAAAAAAATCTTAAAAGGGGGGTGGGGGACCACAAAAACAATTTGTGTTTTGTTTTTCGGGGGGGGGCGGGATGACAAAAAAAAAAAAAAAAACAAACAAAAAACAAACAACAAAAACGGTGCCCCTTAGAAAAAAAAAAAAAAAAAAACGGAAAAAAAAAAATTTTTTTTGATTTTGTTTTTCATGGCAAAAAAGGGAAGGGGGGGGGGGGGGGAAAAACAAAAAAAACAAAAAACAAAAAATTTTTTTTAATTTTCAAAATTGTGACGTTATCCCAAAAAAAAAAAAAAAAAACAAAAAACCCATTTTTCTTAAAACTGTAAAAAAAATTTTTGGGTTTTATATGTTTTTCTATTTATTTAAAAAAAGAAGGGGAAATTCTCTTTACAAGAATTTTTTTTTTTGGGGGTTATTTAAGGTTTTTTATTTTGCTTGAGAAAAGGTTGGGATGGTGAGTGGTTGGAGGAACATCTCGGGGAAAAAAAAAAAACCCCGTACACACCTATGTTTTTCCACTTTTAGTTCCTACAAATCTTTTTGTTAGTAACTGGAGCGTTAATCAATACTTTTTCTAAAATTTGTATTTCTATCCATTTTTCCCCGAAATTTTTTAGATGTACTTCAACGTTTTATGGATCGAGCGTTCCGAAATGTGTGTGGTATTTTGTTTTGTTTTGGCGAAAAAGAAGGCATTGATTGTTTTGAGACTTTGTTTCAATTTGTTATTATAAATTTTTTTTCAAAAAACAAGTAATTTTAGTATTTCGATTTTCTCTTATTTATTATTATTATGTTTGTTTTTTTGAGGAGGGGATATGATTCCCGATTTTTTCGATACATTAGTCGAATATTGTTTTCAAATTTTTGTGAAGTTTCCGAATAATTTTTTTCTTTTAGAGAATGTTAACGTCTGACATAAGTTGTCTGGAAGCTGAAAACTCGTTGTTGCGTCACTTCATTATACAAGAGGGCGCGGAGAGGTACGCATATGAAAACTACACAACATAAAAAACTAATAACTTACTGGCACTTTTAAAAGGCGAAAATTTCTCCGGACCACTACAAAAAAGGGGGGGCGGGGGGGGAGGGCAACCCCCCCCAAAAAACAAAACAAATAAAAAAAACACCACAAAAAAACAAACCGTTTATATAACAAACCTTTTTTTTTCCAGGGACACACATGACAAAACAAGAATAATCTGAAAGGTGCCGCCCCCACCCATTGGGCCTTTTTTGGGGGTTTGGTTTATTTTTTTTTTGTTAAGGTTTTTTTCTTTTGTTTTTTCTTTTCTTCTTTTTTTTTGTGGGATTTCTGGGGGGGGAACCTTTAAAATTTTTTTGTTTTTTCCCTCCCGGTCATATTTTTTTTTTTTATTTTTTGGGAAAAGGGCCCCCCAGGGGGGGGGGGGGGGGGGGGGGGAAAACAAACGTGTGAAAAAAAAAAAAAAAAAAAAAAAAAAAGGGGGGTAACACAAAAAACAAAAAAACAAAAAAAAAAAATTTTTTTTTTTTTCATTTTTTTATTATTTTTCTTTTTTTTAAAAACAAAAAAAAAACAAAAAAAAAAAAAAACCAAAAAAACAAACAAGCTTAAAAAAGGGGCAAGTAATGTTTTTTAAAAAAAAAAAGGTTCGGGGGTGGTACTTGGGGGAAAAAAAAAAAAAAAAAACCCCCGGGGGGGGAAAAAAAAACAAAAAAACCAATTTTTTTTAAGAAATTTTCCTTTTTTTTTTGTTTGTTTTGTAAAAAAACAACCCCAACAACAAGCTTCTCGTTTTTTAAAAAAAAATATAAAAAAAAAAAACAAAACCTTTTTTTTGAAAAAAAAAAAAAAAAAAAAAATGTCGGTGGGGCTTTTTTTTTCCTTTTGTTTTTGGGTATTGATTGGTTTTATGGTTTTGTTGTTTTTGGGGGGGGCGGGGCGTCCCCTAAAAAATAAGTTTGTGGGGGTTTTAAAAAAAAACAAAAAAAACCCCCAAAACAAGAGGGGTGGGGCGGGGTGGCTTTGGGGGCCCGGGGGCCAAAAAAAATTTTTTAAAACAAAAAAATAAAAAAACCCATAAATTAAAAAAAAAAACCCATTTTTTTTTTTTATGGGGGGGGGGTTCGTTTTTTTTATCATACTTTCTATTTCTATATTTTTGTTTTACACACAAACAAATTACAAAAAAATTTTTTTTTTTCTTTTTTTACTTTTTTGTTTTTTGGGTACTTATTGGGGGGGCGCCTTCTCCCCCGGAAAAAAATTTTTTTTTTTTTAAAAAAAAAACCTTAGGTTTTCCCAAAATTACAAAAAAAAGGTTGTTTGGGGCCGGGTTGCCCCAACCCCCCAAAAAAAAAAAACAAAAAAAAAACAAAAAAACCCCACTGTTTGTTTTTTTGAAGTTTGAAAAAACGATGACATAATTAAAGGAACATAAAAAACAATATAAACAGCACCTTCATTGTTAGATCAATATTGCCGCGACAAACACGTCTGTGGTATGTTAAACATATTGTCTAACCTTAAATTTGGGGTAATTTTTTTCTAAAAAAAAAAATTTTTTTTTTTTTTTTAAACACCCCCCCCAAAACTTTGGGGGATAAAGCTTTTTTGTTTATGATGGGCGGGGGGTAGGGAGAAAGAACAAATGCGGGAAAAAGCCGGAATTATGAGAGATGTACTGGTTGATTAAAAAATGGGTACAGGTTAAATTATTGTTAATCCGAAATTTGTATATTGAAACTTAGAAACCAATTTGAATTTTATTTTTATTTAAAAAAAAAACAAAACAAAGGCTCGTTTGTGTCTTTTTTGCAAAAGATTATAGCTTTATTTTAGTGTCGTCCAACGGAACCCTTTTAAAAAAAATCTTTACATTTGTAAATGTCGCGGGCGACGGTTCCTTAACCGATTTCGTTATTTTTTGTTCTTCAAAGCATTCCTTGTAGTAAAAAAAGGGCCAACCCTCTCTAGCACGGAATTTTGTTACGAATAGGTTTAAAAAAAACGATTTTGATTTATTAGATTTCAATAATTATTGTAAAATTGATTTTTTATCAACCAAGGTGGGCGTGCCACGCCCAATTTTTTAAAAAAAAAAAACAAATGTATTTTAAAAATATTTTTTACAAAGGAGTTCAATATTCATTTCCACACGTTCCAAAAACTTTTTTCAAAAACATTTTCTAAGTTATATTATACTAAAAAATATAGAACTTAATTTTCAGGTTTTTTGGTTGTCTTGCCAAAAATGTTATATATATAAAAAAGTTGGGCCCGTTCGGTTATCATCTAATTTTTCGCTCATTATTCAAATATCAGTCTATTTATGGGTTCCATCATAGCTCGTGTACCCAAAAATTTGGTGAAGGATATCTCAATATTTACTCCGGAGTTATCGTGTGTTTAAAAAAGGAGCAGACGGACGGACATGGGGCTCAATTCAAAATTTTTTTTTCTGATTATAGATGATTTTGATATAATCTGGAATTTTCCTTCTTATACCTGCCAAAAAAACCAACCGTTACCAATCCAAAAGTTTATAAAATAAACCCCTGTGATTACAGTACAAGCTGGGGTATAAAAAAAGTACCAAACAGGGCTGGCATATCCGGCGCCGCTCACCTGTATTGGTTGCCGCCATGGGGTGAGGGTTTTAATTACAAATTAATAAACAAATAGTATTTTGTTTCTTAACTTTTACTTAAACACCCCAAAATTAAAAAACTGAGTAAAAAATTTAATTTCCAGTTAATTTTAAAAAAGAGAAATAAAGAATAAAATGTAAAATTTCTATCAAAAAAGCTATACTATAGCCGTCCTTTGCAAAAAAGGCAATTAAAGTGTGGAAAAACCGTTGTGGATGATGATTTTTGTATAGGATTTTTTAATTTTTTTGGATGGCATGCGAAGAAATATCTATCCCCTCTGTCTGTTGAACACCCCGCGGAATTGATGTAATTTTTATCGATCATTACACTTTTTAATTTGAAAACAAAATAATTTTTTTAGAAAAATTTGATTTTGTTAAACGCTACTGATTAAGGTACGTGCTGAATTTCTTATTAGTATGAGAAATCTTGTATGGTTCTACTTCGTACAGAGTAGGGGACAATTCCACTAATGTTTTCAAGAAACACGATTTTTGCGAAGGGGGGTTTCTTGTCTTTGTGATAGTTACGGTTTTATATTATGGGGACTATCCAAGGGAAAATCAAAAGCTATGTCCAGTAAAAAACAACTTAAAAGCCATTTTGGCCGGGGCTTTTAAAATAAATGTTTCTTTTAAATCTGGGGGGCGGTTGTATGGGATGGTCTAATTTTTACATTAAAAAGTACAATTCCCAGGTGCCTTAAAAAAAACCAAGATGGGAAATCAAGATTGGGATGTGAAACTTGGCAGGAAAAGAAATTTACATTCCACAAATTCTTTTGGGGGATTTGTACGAAGGCACGGAAAAAAAACCAGTGCACAGTGGCACGGCCGGCATGGGAAAGGGGTGATCTCATCACCTCGTGCTGTGGGGACGGGCTGGCCATCAACACCAAACTCGCTTCAGCCGATTGATGAGGGGGGGGGGACCCGTAAAACAAAACTTACGGCTCACGCAGATGGCTCGTTCTGGGGCAAATTGTCATAAGTGGAAAAGTTCCTTTGATGGATCGGGGGGCGGCTGCGGGATTATTTCATAACCTAGGGCATTATTAAATGTTCGGAGTTGGAAAACCTGAACAGGGTCAATGCGGAGAAGGGGACGGGAACTAGGGTTCTGTTTTACAAAGAGATACCAAGTCAAACTGGACCCAGGGGCCTAAGTTAGGGACCTTTCTTACAGGGAGAAAAAACTTGCAAACAAAAAAAAAATAACGCTAGGAAAATCATCCTAGCACACAGTCAAAGCTGTCAATGGAAAGCTTCAATGCCTGTGGTAGAGGAAGAGGGTGAAGGAAGGCCTTCAACGGGCACCTTTTTTCATTGGAATGTAAAAAGAATGCTGGCGTGGAAAACGTGGGGCTTATTCGCCATACTCTTTTTTCCTTTCATTTACGTTCCTTTTACAAAAGCGATTGTTAAGGCCCTATTCTATACGAGGGGTTACTTGTTTGGTGGGAAAAAAGGGCACACAAAAAAAACAAAAAACATACCTCCAAAAAAAAAAATTAGGAAGGGGGGTATGCAGGGGGGGGACATAATCGATGGCTTAGCATTACGGGAGGCAGCTCTGAAAAACAAAGCCCCGGAAGGGACTGCACAGTATGCCATGTCTATGCACAGTTTCCCACCTGTTAGGGGACCCTGTGCCAAAGTTACATTAGCCAATTAAAAAACACCTGCAACAGGCTTTTTGCGGTAATGCTCGGGGGCAGTTTGAGAGGCCAATCGCGCCGACCATATGGCCATAGTTTAGTGTATCAGCGTCATGGTGCAGTGAAAATAACTAGACCCATCTTGAAATAACTTCCAATGAAATTAACGCGTCCAAACAAAATTTAAAATAAAACTCCCCAACATTATAAATGGAAATTTTTTTAAAATCCCAAAAGAAGAAAAAGGAAAAATTGGGAAATAAAAACTCCAAAAAAATTTGCCCAGGGTTAGTTTCAATTAATGAAAAAACCACAAGGTCCCAAAACAAAAAATGAAACAAATACTTCCCAAATGGAAAATTAAGCTCCCCCAAAAAAATGAAATAAATCCCCAAAAAATCAAAAAATTTGGGGAAAAAAAAAATTTTGGACAGTTTAAAGCTTTCTAGTCCTCCGGAAAAGAACTCTTTAAGCTTGGCCCAGCATGTTACGTCCAATCCATCTTCTCAAAGCGTTTGCATTAATTTTTTAAATGTCTTGCACGCATCACAATACTTAACATTTTGGAGCTTCACCTTTCGGAAAAAAAAAACACAATTTAACGGCATTATTTAAAATTTGACTGAGGCCGCGGTTATTTTTCTGATGGCTTTGGATGCGCGGTAATTCTTGTTTGCTTCCTCCTTCCTTCTTCTTCAAGTTAACGGTGATTATTGTTCAAAAAAATCGTTGGCTTCGGCATCAGTTCAGCTTTTTTCCATAAGATGGTTCGTCTTTCTTTTTTAGTTTTTCCAAAGGCTTCACTACTATTAGGAAAGCATTTGAAATTTCGGGGGGACATATTGAACTCTCTTTTTTTTTTTTTTTTTTTGTTTTGGCAAACACTTGATTAAATTTTATAAAAGTTTCCTGGTTTGTATATTTTCATTTTTTTTTGCCATGGCGACTCCTTATTATCCCTCGATTGGGGCCGATGGTCGTCCGTGTGTTGTCGCAAAGGGGGGACTGGGGGACATTTTCCATTTCTTGGTCCAATATTCTTTATTCGATATAAATAATAAAGCAAAAAAACAAAAACACAACGAACTAATTCGCAAGACTTGTATTGAGAGTTTCGGTTTAAAAAGTTTTAGTTGACGGGTGGACTGGTTAATACGTTGTTCAAAAATATTCGAGAGGTGTTCAAAATGGACGGTATTGTCAGGAAATTTGTTATCTGGTGTCCGGAAGGATTATTTGCAGTTGGAATGTTTGGCAATTTTTTCATGTGGTTTGTTGTTAATGTTATTTGTGGCACTGAAAAAAATTTGGTTTACGCAGGGGGGGAAAAAAAAAAAAAACAAACAAAGGGGGGGGGGGGGGGGGGGTGGGGAAAAACCAAATCCCCCCAACGGGGGGGGGGGGCCGGGGGGGCTTTTTAAAAAAGCCTCCCCCCCCAAAAACGGGGGTTTCTTTTTATTTTTACCACCACAACCCAAAAAAAAAAAACCCCGGGGGGAAAAAAAAAAACCCCCCACCTTTGTGGGGGGCCCCCCAGGCCCACCAATTGTTCTTTTCGTAGGGGGCGGGTTTTTAAAAAGGGGGCCCCCCCACCAAGGGGGGTTTTTCGTTCTTTTGTATCTTAAAAAAAAATTTTTTTTTGTTTTTTATTTTGTATTCTTGTTATTTTTAATTTAAAAAAAAAAAAGGGCCCCCACAGGTGTTATTAAAATTTTTTGAGTTTTTGGCTTTTTTTTTATTTAAAACGGGGGCCGGCCGGGGGGGGGGTGCCGAAAAAAAGGGGCCCCCCCCCCCAAAACAAAAAAAAAAAAAAAAAAAACAAAAAAACGCCAAAAAAAAAAAAAAATAAAAAAAAAAAAAAAAAAAAGGGTTGTTCTAGTTTTGGGGGACAAAAACAAAAACACCAAAAAAAAAAAAAAAAAAAATAAAAAATTTTTACAAAAAACTAATTTTGGGGGGAATTTCCCCAAACCCCCCCCCCCCGGTATTTTTTGGGGGAAAAGGGGGGGGGGGGGGTGAAAAAAAAAAAAACCCCACGGGGGGGGGGCGGGGGGGCGGGGGGGGGGCGCCAATTTTTTTTTTTTTATTTTCGGTTTTTTTGTTTTTTTTTTTTTTGTTTTCGGTTTTTTTAAAAAAAAAACATTTTAATATATCTTTTTTTAAAAAAAAAAAAAAAAAAAAAAACCGGGTATTTAAATTTTTTTTTTTTTAACTCTTTTTTTTTTTTTTCCCCCCGGGGGGCCTTTTTTTTTTGACGGGTGGGAATTTTTAAATTTTTTCCGCTTTCTGTTTAGGTTCCCGGACAAAAAAGGGGCTTTTTTTTTTTTTTTTTTTATTTATATCAATTTTTTCAATATTAAAAAAAACGGCCCGTATAATTGTAATTTTTTTTTTTACTTCTTTTTATTTTTGGGAAAAAAAAAACCAAACCCCGACCCATCTTTAGTTTCTTTTTTCGATTACTAAATTTATTTATTTGGTAAGGGGGGGGGGGGGGCCCCCGTTTATTAATTAAGGGGGCCCCAAAGTTCGGGAAAAAAAACCCCCTTATTCCAAAAAAAAAAAACAAAAAAAAAAAAAAAAAAACCTTTTTTACACACACTTTTCTAAAAAAAAAAACAAAAAGGGGGGAACTCTTTTTTATTAACCCCACCGGAAAAAAAAAGGGCAAATTTTTTGTTTCTTTTACAAAAAAAAGGGGTCCTTTTTTTTCTCTTTTGGGCTTTCGGGGGAACCCAAGAATAAGGGGGGCCTTAACCCTTTTTTTGTTTCCCCTTTCTGTTTTTTACAAAGGGCCAACTTTTTTTTTTTTTTTTTATTTCTTATTTTTCCTCGGGAAAAAAAAAAAAAAAAAAAAAAAAAAAAAACACGCTTGCACCCCCCAAAAAAAAAAAAAAAAGTTTTGGGGGAAACAAAAAAAAAACAAGGGGGAAAAAAAAAAAAATTGGGGGGGGAGGGAAAAAAACGGCCTACGCGAACAGGATGGGGGGTTTTTATTTTTTTTTTTTTTTCCCCAAAAAAAATAAATCCCCATCCCCCTTTTTAAAAATTTTTTTTTCAAAGGGGGGGGGGGGGAAAAAAAAAATAAAAAAAAAAAAAAAAGACAAAAAAAATGAAATTTTTTTTTTTCGGTGGCCCTTAAAAAAAAAAAAAAAAAAAATTAGCTTTTTTTTTTTTTTGTTTGCTCTTTTTTTTTATGGGCTCGGGGGGGGGACGTGCGGGGGGGGTGGGGGGGGGGGGGGGGGGGGGGGGGGACAAAAAAAAAAAAAAAAAACAAAGGGAAAAAGGGGACTTTAAAATAAAAAAAACAAAAAAAAGGGTGGGGGGGCTTTTCTTTTTTTCGAAAAACAGGGGGGATTTTTTTGGGTTTGGGGTTTTACAAAAATTTTGTTTTTTTTTTTTTCCCCCCCCCCCCCCCCAAAAAATTTTTGGGGGAACCCCCCCCCCTGTGGCATTAGCCCCCCCTTGTTTTTTACTTGGGTTTATTTTTGTTCGGGGAAAAAAAAAAAAAAAAAATTCCCCAAATTGGAAGGGGGCCCACAAAAAAAAAAGGGGTTTTTTTGTTTTTTTTTAAAATGGGGGGGGGGGGGGGGGGGGCCTTTTTTTTTTTTGTAGGGTTTTATTTTTCTATATGGGGGGGCGGGAACGGGGGGGGGGGTGGGGTTTTTTTTTTTTTTTCCTTCTTTGCGTCTTTTTTTTTTTTTTTTATTTTTTTTTTTTTTTTTTTTTTGTAACCGGGGCACGGGTCCACTTGGGGGCCAACAACAAAAAAAAAAAAAAAAAAATAAAAAAAAAAAAAAAAAACAAAAAAAAAAAAAAAAAAAAAAAAATGGGAAACAAAATAACAACCCAAAAAAAAAAAAAAAAAAAAAAAAAACAAAAGGGGCCGCGTTTTTTTTTTTTTTCTTTTCTAAACCCATTCCCATTCTTCTGCTAGTCGTGTAATTGAATCGTTCCTCCAGAGATTAAGTGATATGTGGGTCTGAGAGATAGAAATGTAGTGATATTGTAAAATATAAGCAAAATTAAATAATGTAACTGTATTTAGATATAAAATATATGAAACTTATAAATACATTATAATATAGATTAACACTATCTCCTTTGTAAATTTATACACGTTTCGATTTGTGGTGTAGTCGTGAGATTCTTGTCGGTGTGTCGTCAAGAGATATTTTGGAAGTTAAGCACAAAAAATTAATTACAATAATTATGAGCTAAGTGGCACACGAGAATGTATCCAACAACCTTCGACACTACACACTCATTGTATACCCCCCTCTAGCCGACACATTTGTTAGTGAGAGGCTTGAGAGAGTTGGTGAACTTTTGTTGTACTATAACACGCGCGAGGAGGAAGCAAATGGGTTGATACACAAAGCATTTATCGTTGCTTAATAATAGAATTTTACAACGTATTGAATTAATATGGTTGTTTGATATACACTTCGAGAGCAGCGGCGAGCACGGATAGCGGAAAATCAATTATGAAATGTCGATGGCCAAGTATTAGAGTTAATAATGTGTGAAAGTGTTTTGTCGTATGGCATTGGAGAGGGAAAGTCTAGGAGCAAGAACAACAACTACTGAGAGTTAACCAGCGAATCACTGATGAAGCTCTGAAAAAAGCAGCAAAAACAAAAAAGCAAATTCAAGAGAGTTAAATGTCTCTACGGGGTGCCATTAATCCAAGTACAGCTCACGTATGGGAAAGCGTTTTGAGATGAAAGGAGAGGGCGTGGGAGGCGAAGATGGAAATATGTTTGTTAAAAGGCTCCGATCGCCCTAACCAGCTCAGGAAACAGATGTGAACGTTTTGTGAGGAGGAGTAGCATTGCCTGAAATACCTTAACGTAGACACCATACAATCAAGTAAGAGGTTCAAAACATCGCTGTGCAGTAGTATTAAGCCTATAAAGGTCTCGGAACCTGGTGAAAATATTCGCGGAAATAATCGACCTAAATAGATAAGCATTGGATGACATGCAGAGGAACTTAGAGCACTTGTTCCAGAGTACGATGATATTTGCATGCAAAAGGTGGGTGAGTAGATGACCTCAGTACACATGTTGCATTTTTTTTACGCCCCAAACACAAAAAAATTTTTTTTTTTTTTTTAAAAACAAAGGGTTTTTTAATTCCCCACCCAAAAAAAAAAAAAAAAACAAAACAAAAAAAAGGGGGAAAATTTTTTTTTTTTTGGGGGGGGGGGGGGGGAAAAAAAACACAAAAAAAACTTTTTTTATGGTTAAAAAAAAAAAAAAAAAACAAGGTTCTTCTTAATGGAAAAATTTTTAAAAAAAAAAAAAAAAAAAAAAAAAAACACAAAAAACAAAAAAAAATGTTTCTGGTTTTGCTTTGTTTTATTTTTTTCAACAAAGGGGGGGCATATTTTTTTTTTTTTTTTTCTTTGTTTTTTTTTTTGGGGGGGAACTCTTTTTTTTTTTTTAAAATTTTGGGCCAAAAAAAACAAACAAAAAAAAAAAAAAAAATTTTATTACTTAAACAAAAAAAAAAAAAAATTTTTTTTTAAAAACTTTTGGGGACAAAAAAAAAAACAAAACAAAAAAAAAAAAAAAAAATCAAAAAAAAAAAAAAAAAAAAAAAAAAACCCCTTTGAAAGTTTTTAAAAAAAAAAAGGTAAAAAAAAAAAAAAAAAAAAAAAAAAAAAAAAACAAAAAAAAAAAAAAAACCAAAACGGGGGGGGGAAAACAAAAAAAAAACTATAAATGTTTTTTTTATTTTTTTTTTCGGGGAAACCTTATTTTTTTAAAAAAAAAAAAAATGTTTTTTTAAAACAAAATAACCCAATGTTTTTTTTTTAAAAAAAAAAAAAATTTAGGAGGGGGGGGGGAAAAAAAGGGGAGGGGGGAAACAATGGGGGGTTGGTCTGGGGGCGGGGGGGGCGGCCCCCCCACCGGGCCCACAGGGCCTTTTTTTTTTTTTTCTCTCCCCCCCCCCCCCCCCCCTTTTCCACCACCCTTCCCCGCGGGAACGGTTTTTTTTCTAAAAATAAAAAAAAAAAAAAAAAAAAAAATAAAAAAAAAAAAAAACCTTTTTTCCCCCCGTAAAAATTTTTTTAATTCTTTTTTTTTCAAAATTTTTTTTCTTTATTTTTTCTTTATCTGGGGGGAAAAAAAATTTTCTTAAAAAAAAAATAAAAAAAAAAAAAAAAAAAAATTTATTTTTTTTTTTTTTTTATCTTTTTTTTTTTTTTTTTTTTTATTTTTTTTCAAAAATAAAACTTTGGGGGGCTTTATTTTAAAAAAAAAACCCATTATCCAAGGTTTTTATTTTGTTGGGGTTTAAACAAAAAAAAAAAAAAAAAAAATTTTTGAAAAAAAAAAAAAAAAAAACAAAAAAACTAAAAAAAACAAAAACAAAAAATTGGTTTTAAAAAAAAAAAAAATCCCCCATTTTACTTTTTTTACAACAATTTTTTAAAAACAAAAAAAAAAATTTTCAATTTTCTGTTTTATTAAATTCAAATTTTGGGTTTTTTCTTTGGCGTTATTTTCGTTTTTCTGGGGGGGAAAAAAAAAAAAAAATACAACAAAAAAAAGAAAAAAAATAAAAAAAACCGTTTTTTTTTTTTTCTTCCCAATAAAAAAATACAATAAAACGCCCCCGGACAAAAAAAAAATATTAGATTATGGTTCAAGCCCTTTTGGATATGGGTTTTTTTTTTTTTTATTTTTTTTTTTTCCACAGATTTTTGGCCAAAAACAAAAAAAAAAAAAAAAAAAAAAAAATTTTTTTAAAAAAAAAAAAACGGGGGGCTAAGTTAAACGGCCCCCCCTCCCCAAAACAAAAAAAAAAAAAACAAAAAAAAAAAAAAAAAAAAAAAACAAAAATTCCCCCCTTTTTCGGGGGGGTAAAGAAAAAAAGTTTCATTTATTTTTTTTTTTTGTGCTGACTATTTGCTTGGGGCCCAAGAAAAACAAAACAAAAAAAAAAAAAAAAAACCTTTTTTAATGTTTTTTTTTATATAAAAAAAAAAAAAACAAAAAAAACAAAGGGGGTTTTTTATGTTTTTATATCTTCAAGTTATTTTTGTGCATTTTTTTTATGTGTCTTTTATTTTTGTCTTGGTCCCCCCACTGCAGTCTTGGCAAAAACAACCACAGAAAAAAAATAAAAGCTCAAAAAAGTTTAGTCATATAAAAAAAAAAAAAAAAAAAATTTCTTTGTTCCCAAAAAAAAACAAAGGTGTTTTTATTTTGATGGGGGAAATATTTTCTTTTTTTTACACTCTTTTATTTAAAATCTTTTTTTTTTCTTTTTTTTTTGTATAAAAAAAAGAAAACAAAAACAGATACCAAAAAGAAAAAAAAAACCCTCTTATAATTAAAAACCAACCAAAAACAAATTTATCAAAGATCCTTCGCGGGGTTTGGGGGGGGTTTTTGTACTTCACGGCGAAAAAACAGATTGGGTGGGGGCTTTTTTTGGGTTGGGGCAAATAAAAAAAAAAAAAGAAAAATAAAAAAAAAAAAAAAAAAAAGAAAAAAAAATAAAAAATAAAAAAAAAAAAAAAAAAAAATAAACAAGAACAACACCTTTTTTTGTTTTTCTCGTTGCTGTTTTTTTTTTTCCCCCCAAAAAAAAAAAAAAAAAAAACATAAAAAAAAAAAAAACAAAAACATAATGGAAAAAAGGGGGAAAACCAACGGGGGGGCGGGCCCTTTTTTTTTTATTTTTACAATTTTTTAAATTTTTGTTATCTAAAAAAAAAAAAAAAAAAATTTTTTGTCAAAAAAAAAAAAAAATTTTAATTGTGTGGAGTGTGTGTTTCTCGGGGGGGTGGGTCGCAATCCTTTCCCTTGGTTTGGCGGTTCTGGGCCTCTTTAAATATTAAAAACAAAAAAAAAGAAACAAAATAAAAAAAAAAAACAAGAAAAAAGGGGGGGGGAAAACAAAATTTTTTTTTACAAAAAACACCACCACCCAAATGGGGGAGTTCAGTTCCTAACAACACAATGCATGTCAAAAAAAAAAAAACAAGAAAAAAAGCCATTTATTTTTAAAAAAAAACTTTAAAAAAAACCTAATTTTTTTATTATTTTCTTTTTTGTTCATTGGGCATTTAATTTCTTTTTTTTGGAAAAAAAAAAAAAAAAAAAAAAAAAAAACAAACGACAAAAAAAAAAAAAAAGTTTTTTATTTATTTTTTCTAATCTTTCGCGGATTTTTTGTCCCCCCTTTGGGAAAAAACAAAAAGGGTTTACTTAAAGTGGGCGAAACTGGGGGGGCAAAAAAAAAACGGGGG